>QGMF01000065.1:0-79765 GCA_007821475.1 Lachnellula arida | reverse complement strand
CTCTCTCTCTCTCTTTCCCTCCCTATCTCTACTTTCCAATTCCTACGCCAAACTCATATGTATCCTTTATTTCCTTCCCATTTCATCCCTCACCTTGTATCCTTTCCAAAACCAGAAACCCGAATTACACACCACGCCCATTCATTGGTCATCCTCCCCCTAGCGCAAGGCACCCAGATGCTGTAAGCAAGGCCTCCACTGTAACGGCCCGTGGGATCGGGTTTTGGGTTTTGGGTCTTGGGTCTTGGGTCTTCGCCGCATCGCATCGCATGGCATCGCATCGTGGAAAAAGAACGAAGACCCGAAATAGGGATTTTGGGATTTGCGATGGGCATAGGATAGGCAGCCATATTATTATGGATGAGTTGCATTGAAACTCGACTTGGGATCCGAGAAGGTGGATGGGAGGGAACTAATTTTCTTTTCTTTTCTTTTCTTTTCTTTTCGCTCTCGGGATTGAGATTCGGGTGTCGTTGTTTAGGGATGGAATGTAAGATGTTGTAGGTGGATAAGGTACCTATAGGTACCTACCTATACGAGTACCTTAGCTGGGTTCGGTTGTGATACGTACCGTACCTAATTCAGGCTGAAGCTCGCTAAACGCGGGGTGGGGTGTTGGAAAGGGGGCCCCTGATAATCCAAAAGTACCTACCGAGTATACCTAGAGGAAGCAATTCAAGCCGTAGTTCAAACAATCGTTTAGAATAAGGTAGTTTTGTAATTATACACGTACCTCAAGATATACAAATATATATAAACATCATACGATATACAAATAATCACCCCTCACTCACCATCACCGCTGCTTAGAAGGATACATAAACCTCAACCCCAAAAACGCTACAACGCGATAGATAGCCCCCAGCGCAAGCAACAGCAGCAAATCCCGACTATAATGCCCCAAATGAAAGCCCAAGCTTTCCTTCGCCATATCAATCTGGTACAAGTAGCGGAATGGACTAACGTTCTCTGTGAAATACGCCTCAGCCAGCCACGTGCCGGGCGACGCGCGCCAGAGCCACACCATGTGCCAACCGCGTACTTTTTTGAGCGATGGTGACATGCCGTTCAGCACGCCGACGATCAGGGATGACATGACGGCGAGCAAGGGCCCGTCTTCGCGGCGCGTTACCATAGAGACGCAGGATGCGAGGCCGTAGATGCACCAGAAGTACAGCAGGTTGGCTGCGAAGGCTGCGAACCAGGGGATGCGCGGCGCTGACAGTACCATGAACATAGTGGTGAAGTGGAAGTTCGCTAGAATCATTCGGGGGATAGTAGACACGACTTTGCCGACATAGTACGCGAATCGGTTGTGTCCCGCCGCCGCTTCACGCCAGTACACGAGTTTTTCTTCGCCGAAAATCTTGACGCCCGGCGCGGATGCCGTGAGGCCGATGGCGAGGCCGACGAGGAGGGCCATTTGCGGGACGGAGGAGTAGTCGACGCTAGTAGAGAGGATGGAGTATGGGGGGTTGAATATCCCGCGGAAATTCGTTCCCTTTTGTGTTTCCTCTGCTAGACCAATGAGGAATCCAGCCATGGCGCCTACGCCTAGCTCGAAGAAAAAGGAGGACTTCATGCGGTACTGCTGAACCAGGGACCGGTGGAAGCAGAACCAGATTTGGCGGTACCAGGGGGCGCCACGCTGCTTGATAGTTTTGGTCAGGTTGTTCATTTCGGCCATGGAGACGGTGGAGCGTTTGGAATCAGCTTCAGTGGGTGAGGGGTGCTTGCTGGCCCAGTAGTCAATAAGGCCTTGAACACCGGCGTCGCCTGTGGGCTTGTAGTGGCGTCCTTCGCCAGCGATGATATCTCCCATGATGTCTGCTGGGTTGCTGTGGCCAGGGAACGAGAATCCGAGACCTTCAAAATAGGGTTGGATTCCACTCTCAGGACCGGTGTAGATCATGCGACCTTTGCCGAGGAGGACGAGACTGTCAAGGGACTCGAAGATCTCTTGGCGCGGTTGATGGATGATGGTTACGATTGTCATGCCGAGCCGAGAGAGGGCTTTTAGGGTTGACATGATGGATGCTGCAGCTGTTGCGTCTAAACCTGAGGTAGGCTCGTCGAGGAAAAGAGCCATGGGCGCGGCTGCGAGCTCCATACCGATACTGACTCTCTTGCGTTGTCCTCCAGAAATTACAGGTGCAGAGGTACTTCCTACCAACGAGTGCATCACATGGTCAAGCTGGAGACATCTTAGGAGAATATCGACATGGTTTTGAATTTCACCGTCACTCCAACTCGCAGGTAGACGGATTCGGGCAGAATGTAGGATGTTCTCTCGAACCGTCAATTCCGGGAGGACGATATCATCTTGAGGAACGTAGCCGATGATCTTTTTGTATCTAAAAATGGGTCAGTTGGTCCTTGGGACTAGAGTTTGGAGAGCATACTTCTTGATATCTCCAGCAACTCCATTAACTTTAGTAATACCTCCTGTATTCGGAGTTTTACCCATGAGAACGTTTACAAAGGTTGCTACATTGGATTAGCCAACTTTATTTCCAGGTAAATGAGAACTTACATTTCCCAGCACCAGAAGCACCCATCACACCCCACAACGAGCCGGCATCGATCATCCCAGTCACTTCTGAAAGGATCGGCTTGGGATTCTTCTTTGGCTGGAAACGCAAATTCTGGAACTCAAAGTTCAACCCAAACTTGGTCGCCCCAAGGATTCTAGACAGAGACTGTACGAAATCTTGTAAATCAGTCCTGGATGCTCCATTGTCATCTTGCAGATCATCCTGCAAAGCGTATTCCGCCCCCTGTAAACCGAGCTGTTCAAATCCCGTAGGTCTGCGTCTAAAATCCGGTCTTTGAAACTCCATATTATTCTGCAAAGGGATGCCAGCTTCCATGGCCGAAGGGTGTGAATCGTTTCCAATCTCCTGATATTTTTTGTTCTTCCCGAACGGAATTCCCCCAAATGGCAGTCCCTTATTCTTGCTCGCTTTCGGATGCTTGGTCCTGTACCGCGACTGGATTTTGGCAATGACCACAGCAGTGATGAGCAGAAGATCGATGATTATGAGGATTCCCATTGGCAGGAAGAACATGTCTCGGATAGCGCCCTCCTTGCACTGCGAGCCTGGGCTGCACTTGGATGGTTCATACGAGCCTACGCGACAAAACGACCCTGCTGGACACTTGATCTTTCCTCCTTCTTTGGGACAGTAGAATCCTGCTTGGCATACCACGGGTTCGAAGGTGCCCTGGGGATCACAGGATTTTCCCGACAGACGTGAGGACTGGCATTCGACCGTAGGAGGGCAATATTGGGGTGGGAAGGTGGCATTGTTGTGTTCACCTGTAACTCTTATTAGTGCTTTGATCTGCCTGCCACGTAGAGTCATTTCCCACTGACAGTAAAAGCCTTGACCGCAGCCAGTCGCGGTCCACGCAGATGAGTTTTGCAACGGCACACCAACGGCACCGGGTGTTATGCAATTTGATGCTGACGCTCCGGGTGTTGTTTTCGGCTTTGGAGATTCAGACGCAGACACAGTGGGCGAGACAGAAGGATCGCTCGAAGAGGACGACATTTCCCCTTCACTGGACGTATGCGAGGATGGATACTCACCTGCTCACACTCACTCGGAAGAAGAGAGAGAAAGAGAGAAAGAGAAATATAGAGAAAGAACGAGCGATCACCTACCGTATACAAGTACTCCTGGGCTCAGCTTTGCTTCCGTGCCTCTTTTGCAGAAATTAGAGGGGCCATTGGGAAGTATCTCGTACCGTCTGACCAACGGGGCTGGTGTGCGGCGGGGGGCTTAACTAAAGACAGGGGAGATGTGCCTCAATGCTTAAGTCACCAAGGCTGAAGCAGAAGTACCTCCACCAGCTCCGCACTGTGGATTAAACCCATAGCCTCAATTGGTTTTTGGTTGGGTGATTCCAGTTTCAAACGGGGAAATGATCTATGGCGGTGAAGTTGCAGTGTTGACGTGAAGCAATAACGACGATGACTTCGTGGCTTCCCTGGAAGAAGACTTCTCTGTCTCGAGTCTTCGTCTTGATTGGCTCGTTCGTTTCCGTTTCATGTTGGATCTGGTGGATGTTGCTGTTGGTTGCCTCTTCGTGGAGGAAAAAACCTGCGGAATAGATAAGCGAGATTTGTTGCGTTTTTGCCTTGTTAGGGGTCCGTGCACTGGCTGGGCTGAGGCTGCGCTGGTTATAAATAAACCGTAGATCACGTGGATATACGGGGCAAGGCCATCATTGGGTTGAAGTGCGATCAGGTCCATCCCTGCGATACGTCGCCCGCCGTACGGTAACGTCGATCCTTAGAGGGGCTGGGGCTGCGCTGGATATGCTGGGTTGGACAAGGCGGACAAGGCGGACACATATTGTTGGAATATGAGGGTCATAAAGGTGAGATAATAACAGCAGCGCTAGCATATATAGTGGCAGACAGATAATTGTATGATTCAGTGTAGAGCTACGCTCAGACCTGGTGAAGAGTTTTATGGTTGCAGCAGGCTTATGTAAGCAGCTAAATCCAACACATATCAACCTCTCCTTCATGACGTTGCTTGTGTCCCAGAAGGCTTGTTGATATAACACAGATTTCGTGTGTTCCTTCATTTATCCGAGGAGTAAAAGTCCCGTTTCTGGCATTGATTAAATGAACTTTATAAAAAACCCATGTTCAAGATACCTTGGACCCTTTAAGTATCTTATAAAATACGAGTCTTGTATTAGGGAGTAAATAAGAGTTGGAAAGTTTTAAGAACCCAAGATATTCTAATGTTATAGGTGGTAGAAGTCGCACCGTATATACCGGTATACCTTATTTAAGAAATTTAAAAAGGGGTAAGATAACGTAATCCTTCTATACTGCAGAATACATATAAAGTAAAGAACCCTTCATCCACAATGATTAGTACAACCTCTGTTTGGTTTCCTATCCCAGCGCTGATAACTCTTAGCCCCTTGTTACACGAAATCTACCTTTCATACGTATATCTAACTCTTCAAACTCTCCTTATCACAAGGCCCTCATTTGCTGCAATGGACTGAAAAGAGTACTGCGTTTACAGCAGCTTTTTAACTTAGGACTGTAGCTTTCGAAATGCCGCAGAGCATCGCGATGTATTATGAGCCCGAAGCCATAGAGAATTACAGGTATTAAGCTTCACCATCTCTCAAAGTAGAGCCGGTCGAACTAAAGTATTCTTGAAATCGTAACACTACAGGATTCACATTGCAAACCTGAGACCTCTCAAAGTTGTTCATTTGCTAGACTTGTTGATTTTTAGGGTGCCGTTTGTCATGACCTTATAAACTTCCAATTCTATACTCCTTGCATGCCAGCTTTTCACTAAATTTCGTTATGTTGGTCGTAAGCTGACAAGCTCGAAGATATAATAGAGAGAGCCTGTTTACATCTGAGGTGCATAGGAATATTGAACACGGTGTACTAAGCGCTCTTGCTTTTAACTTACCTTCAATTGCGAATGTATAAACTTTCGAAAGAGCAGAGAAGTTTGAATCAAAGTATCCAACAGCGAATCAATATAATCTCCTGTGGTGTAATGCACTAGAAGCAATTACTTAGTCGTCAAGATCCCAGAAATTATCAACTTGAGCTCCATCACGCTTAATTATCTTCAAAGCAACCAACTTACAATCACACATCCTCCAAGCGTATTTCATTGCATATTCAATAATTACTATTGACATCACAAACACAATGAGAGCTAGCGTAGTATCTGTGTCTAACTGGTAAAGGTTTCATCTCATTAGGTAAACGGAGTTGCAAAGCCGGGTGTTGCAACGCTATGGCAACACCTCCTGGCTCGAGAATGCAGAAAATAAAAGCAATTAGTATCCAGCTAAAATTTATAGAGCTACTAGAAAATAAGCAACGGAAACCTAAATACCTTTTCTTTATTTTCGGGGCTTGTCTCGTTGGAGGGGAAACAAGCAGAATGAGAATTTACCTGGTGTAGCTGGCTTAGGGGGCCTTTGGCGACTTCGATGCATGAACTGGAGAGCGGGGTAAGTGGGGTAAATCTAATGCTAGAAGTATGAAGATTATAAGAAGAACGACACTATTGTCGAAATTCCGAGAGCATTCTTCATTTTGCCCATTTTCCCTCTTTCTTCTATCTTGTAATTTTTATCAAGTGGCTCAATTCGCCGCTACTTGTTGTTGCGTGAAAACACCGATGAAATATCCATTACCCAGTACGCATACTTCTAGATCTTTTCTAGCTCATAGTGCTATAAGATATAATATCTATCGCCACCCACATCTTTCAGTCCCAAATTATCTACCAAAAGCAGGCAAAAGAAAATCTTAACAGCGCATACCGATCAATTTCTCCCTCTTCAAGTCTACGGCTGTGACAACGGGCCTGCCGAGAGAACTTCTTGCGGATCGCTCCCCCCATTTCTCGAATCGGTTTTCTCCTCGTCAGTACTAGGCATAGCTGGAGAGACCCCTACGTCTGGTGTTGGCGCACGATCCAGAGAATACCCTTTGACCAAGAGCGAAAGAAGGGCTGCGACTATCGCAAACCCCATCGTGACGATCCATATGATCTTCAGAGAATCGACATAGCTTTGTATAATATTGGCTTTGTTGGCGTCATCGGGCAAGGTCTGCAAGAGAGGTACGAGACCTGCGGCATTTTTTGACAGGGAAGACGCCCTATCCGCAAGATCTGGGTATTTGCGAAGGTGCGATTCCATTTGGTTTTGGAATATTGAGCCAGCAATGGCTACACCGCATGACTGACCTGTACTCTATGTATCAGCATTGCTCTAGCGGAAATGCTCTTGAAAACGGAGAACAGTTTGATGTCTTAGAAGTCGAAAGACATTACAAAGCGACTTGAGAATCGCAAGTCGAGAAAAGAGGGGGAGGAGAGGTGCAATGCTTGCAGATGTTTCGTACCAAATAAGCGGAAGAAAGTAAACAACGCAGCCGAAGTAGGCAAGTCGCTATCAGAAGCAGTGGCTTGGACGCCAATAGAACCCGCGCTCATTGTCACACCGATTCCAAAGACAGAAACGATGCCGATGAAAACCCTTGTGAACGAATTAGCTTTGTTTTACTCCACATGAGGCAAGATCGAGAAGTGCTCCTGTCAAAGGGGAGGATAAAGGTTCAACGTACCATGCCACCGTGGCGGTATCAACATCCAATAGGTAGAGAAGACCAGTTCCCAAGACCGTTAGTGCCCATCCACCCCAAATGGCCCAACGATATCTTCCTGTGCGAGTAATCAGGATTCCCGTGATAACACTGGCAGGGCAAACTGAAAAGGATTGCGGTATCAAGGCCACACCCGATAACAGAGGTGAATAGCCTTTTGCTACCTGAAAATATAGAGGGAGATAATAAAGCTGACTGAACATCTAAGTAAGTTCAATTGCGTCGTTAGTATTGAACGTTCATGGGAGATGATAGTTAATTACCAGAACGCCAGTTATGACGCTTCCAAAGTAGATTGAGGCCGCGGTCCTATTCGCAATGATCCGTGGAGCGACGACTGGCTGACTAGGCACAAACTTTTCGTATACTGCAAAACCCAGTATGCCAAACACACCCAGAATGAGAGGCACTAAGACACGCCAGCCATCCCAAGGATATTGAATTCCTCCCTATACTTTATCAGCACGCGAGTTCCAATAAACGTCCAGTGCGGGGCAAAAGCAGTCTTACCCATGTAATTGGTAAAATAATAGCGGTGACAGATGAAACGATGAGAAATTGGCCGATCCAGTCTACCATCTTCAACTTTTCTGTAATGGCTTCCGTCCGTACGTGGGGCTCTTTGAAAAGAAACACCATCACAAACCCAATTCCACAAAGTGGGAGTACGACCCAAAAGATCCAGCGCTGGAAAGCCAGATATTAGTAACACAATATCAAAAATTGGCGTATAGAACGTACCCAGGAGACGTATTCTACAAACGCTCCCCCGATAATAGGTCCCACAAGAGTTCCAACAGCATACTGCATCAAAATTATTCCCATCCACTTTCCTCGCTCTCGTATTGTGACGATATCTGTCATAACCACCAATATCATGGCCAAGATACCTCCGGATCCAGAGCCTTGGATCGACCGGCCAAGCAACAACACTGTAAACGAGTGTGCGAACCCGCTGACAATCGTCCCTACGGTGAATAGCAACAGGACGAGGAAAAGCAACGGCTTTCTGCCAAAAACTTGGGACAATGAGGCGAACGTGGGTTGGAAGACCGTCGCACAAAGCAGGAAAGCTGTGCCAGCCCAGAAGCCTTCAAGGGCCGAGCCATCAAGCTTCTCAGTAACAATCTGGTTTGGAATTGTCAATTACATCCCAAATGGCTTGAGGTTCTGGTTTGCCTACCGGTATGGCTGGCGACAGCGAGGTCGTTGCCAATCCGTCCAGCCATGCTATGACACCTAGACTAGAAAGCGCCAACCAGAAGGCCTTGCCCTTCATAGGCTTCATGCCTTGGACTTCCTCAGCTGTGACGGGGGATGTCTCCATTTCGAGAACGCGTCCGAGCTCCGGGATGGTGTATGATAGAAGCGTGTATCTACGTTTCCAGCTTCTTAGAAAAGCTACTTAAGAGTTTGTGAGGCACAGTTCAATCGAACTTCAAGTTTGGAGCAAGCGGGAGCGCGCTGTGGGGCTTCGGCGTCGAAACGTTCCGTGTTATTTGGGAAGGAGCTTCAGCCCTAGCAGTTTAGCGTGGTAAATATATAAAGGTGTATTTAGATCCTGTCCAATTGGATTTTGCCCTCATATAACTTATTAACTATAAAGGTTAGTACACCAGTAGAACGTTTTGGGGCTTTCAATCTTCAGGAACAAAGGGGCTTTGTTGGGTTTGACTGTGATTGAGCGTTATCAGTACTTGCTTTTGTTCAAGCCTGATACTGAGACAATTTAGTGTGGTTGAACAGAATCCTGCACATATGACTGGCTCTTTACCGCAATATCTCAGCTAATTTTAACGTGAGACATCCTAATTAGAGCCTTGAAGAGCCCTATATTTAATTAAATCTAAGCTCTTTATATAAAATAGACTATACAATTATGAAGTAAATATTCCAGAGCACTGCGAAAACATGAATTCTACACTGAACCGCTAGCGTTGAATCCCCATTCCCAGTTGATACAGTACTGATTCGGGCGAAGATAACACACGGGAGCTAATTTGAAGATAACGCCAGTATGTCCGGGCTGGGGCATTTCCTGAGAGGAAAGCGGGAACACGCAGCCCAAGAATTATCGGAAGTCGGTGGTACAAAAACTCGGAGTACGTACTCCTTATAATGCTCGGCTTCCGCAGGGGTCGCTGATGGAATGCCCGCTAAAGCATGTGCCCACATTGGGGCCTCCATGTTTTGACGTGCAGAGAATGGGTAATTTTACTAGGGTGAGCTGAGCCCACTAGGGTCGAAACCGGGGGCTGAATCCTTCAGAAACTTCTCAGTGCGGCGCTGTCAGCACAACTGTCTTTACCTCGGCACTTTCAGCGCTATGAGTATGTTAATTGACATGTGAACAGATATATTTTTATATCTTCTTACTCTTTTTAAGTCTGTTTCCATAATTTCGTTGCTCGAATCTACTCAAGTGGTTTTATGGGAAACGCGAATTAGACTAGACAATAGCTGGCCCCCGGGCCTCCCCACGGAACTATGGAGTGCGGGTGCGGGCCGGCGGCACAACCTAGGCCCCGAACCAGCCTCTAAGGGTTATAGGGTCTGCTACGAATCATACTTTGAGAATTCGTTTTATTTTCTCGTCTTTTCTCAAAGCTGCTGGCGGAGATCCCTTTTACTCCATAACCATGTGTTCTGCGCCGTTTTAATAGCTCGCATTTAACATAACATAGGGCTGCTGTTAGAATCCTATCGCTTTACTAGCGCATATAACAGTTACCGGCTATGCATCGCCGACTTCCGTGCCGCTTCGCGTCACTCTACGCAGTATGCTGATGCTGGCGTGCTTGGACGCCTCTTCCTCTCCCTTCCTAAGTTCCCCGGCGTCTGAACTTCCGGCATACGGGGTATTGTTACACCGTCCAAAACACAATCTTGAGCGTGGGGGGCGCTACTTTTCACTGTTCTTAGGGCTTACGGAGTACCAGTATTCCTACGAGGCTCGCAGTGCGACTGTGCGACCTTACGACAGGCTACGAGCGCCAAGTCACTTCCCTTGTGTATCTTGACGTAAGCCATCGTAAGCCGTCATTTATGGACCCTGATTATTCTATTCTGAATCTACTAGTAGAATGTCTTATTTGTTGGGACCATTCAGTAGGTACTATTGGTTGGCTGATTGAGGAAGTGACACAGAAAATGAATAATAGGTCTCATTCGAGTACGGAGGTACTTTCCACTTTCTAACTTTTTCTTTTTCTTTAAGTCAAACCCAGATACTGCCCCTGACAGGCCTATTTATAGAAGCCTGGGTTTTTCTTAAGTCTTTCCAGCAATGCAAAGTACGTGAAAGGCTAGCAATAGCTAGCTGGCGGGCTGGAAATATCAGGGAACAAACCATCTTTACTCACTGCGCCAACTATGCTACATAGTCTTCGACTCATACAGCACAATAAAAGGATTATCATTAACACTTTCCATATTATTTACCTGATAATTATATATTCTTCACAACTTAAAGAACTTAATTATAGTCTCTGACCGAGAAGTCACACTTGGCTTAGCCGTTATTTTTCTAGCGCTTGTAAGGATCTACACCAGGGTCAGGAACTAGTCCCCTACAAGTATAGGATGTAGGACTAGGTAAGACATGGCAGGTGGCAACGGCAGAGCGCCGAGGTTTAAGCTTAATAAAGAAAGTTCCGAAGGATGTGACCCTGGACAAATAAAGGCACTGAAAACCTATGGCAATGATAGAACCATCTAACTGTAAGACAACGGGAAAGTAAAGTACTAACTGAGTTTAGTTCTGGACGCGTCATTAGATCTGAATTCAGATCTATCGCACTATCATTTCTTCGCTGGCAATGGTAGAGGTAAATATTCTGTTTAACCTTTTTGGAAATAATATGCCGATCAGAATCTTCTACCTTTTGAAAGACATAAACTCTATTTGCATTGGTCAACGTACTGATCCTATCTAACTACTTGCAAGAACATCAAGTTCAAATTCGAGACACGTTCCATTCCCTCTAACCGCCTAACTACCCCCAGAAGAACATCTAGATGACTACCTTTTCCATTTCAGACTCCTGTCGAGGATGGAATTTGCACATGCATTTATGTGCCATTTTTGTGTTCAGCTCCACTCGGATTTGCTGTTCTTTGGGAGATACTAACTCAATACGGCCGAACTCCTGATAGATCCGAACAAGCACATACAAGATCTGCTGCTGGCCAAAGTTACGTCCCATGCAAACACGGGGACCGTGGTTGAAGGGGATGTAGTCCCAGGTGTTTGGTTTATAGTTGAGCCATCTCTCAGGCCGCCAAGACTCGGCGTCTTCTCCCCAGACGTCTTTGCGTCGTTGAAGACCGAGAGTGGAGTAGACTGGTGTTGATATGTTAGAGATAAGCCTCTGGATCCTGGAGATGAATCAAAACTTACCGCACTGCGTGTTTGCAAGCACGCCAACGGGTTCTTGGCCATTTGCACCCCCGCCGACCGGGAGAGTGGTGTCTGCTGAACAAGTTCGGATGTTGTATCCCACTTTTATCCCGTCAGTTTTTTTTGGTTCAACACCCGTGGAGCGTTCGGTAAGACTTACAGGATGCATATACCCGCAAAGACTCCCTCATAATGCACTTTGCGTAAGTCATTTCGTTCAACTGTGCGGCTGTTGGGGGTGTCGAGTAACTGCCAACCACTGCGAGGATCTCCTCTTGAAGCTTTGCGGCCACTTTAGGATTTCTTGCCAGCTCAAAGAGATTCCATCCAATTGAGATAGCCGAGGGGTCCTTTGCTGCCGTCAGAACAGCCAGCAATTGGTCTCTGATGCTCTTGGGATCCTTGCCCTGTTTGATCAGTCCGTGAACAAGGTTTTGTTCATTCTCAGGGATAGCTTCGATATCTGAGGCAGACATGGCTTTGACTCGGTCTACAAAAGAGGAGACGTATTCGTTGACTATTTTCAGTGGGCCTGCCGCCACGATGCTCATGGGAACTTTCGTTCCGAACGGCCTGTTTGTCAACAGATTAGCCACTTTTCAAATGGATACCAGGTAATTTCTTACCCCAGCAAAATCCTTTTAGTGTTCCAGTCAAAGACCTTCTCCATTGCTATTCGGAACTCTTGTTTGGTAGCGGGGAGTGATCCAGCAGAGTGCCCGAGAAATATGCGCGTCACGATATCGAGTTGATAGCGATCGGCCAAGTCGTATACATCGTGGGCCTCTGGCTTCATCAGGTGCTTCTTCAGTTCTTGGAAGTCGATCTCGGTTTCTTCCAAGTCGTTCGGGCGGGCTTTTGCAACCTATTACCGGGTCAGAGGTTTTCCTGGTACAGCTGACAAATTTAGGTTTACTCACATAAGGTCGAAGCAAAGCTTTACTCGCCAGCCATTCTTCTCCATCAGCTACAGAAAGATGTAATTAGCGCATGACTCGAACTCTTCGGCATGTTCAGACAACTTACTTGTGAAGATTGAATCCCCCAGTGCTACCTCCCAAATAGCATGCATATGATGTCCCTTTGGCCAAACCGAGAACTATCATCCAGTCAGCTACCTAGAACGAGTGCATCAATTCCAAACCAAATGCTCTTACATTCGTAGCCATGATGGTCTTGATATTCTCGGCGGCATCAGTGAAGAGGATACGCCTGCCAAATATGTTGAATTCGATTGTATGGCCGGGTCTGGTAAGCAGCTTGTGAGTCCATTCGAAAAAAGTGTTGTTTATAAGATGCTTTGTCGCTATGACCAAGAGATCGAGTTCAAAAGGGGCCCATGATTGAACCCGAGGGGCAAAACCACCCAGGGCCCTGATTTGTCTCTTTCTAGATACGGATTTGACAAACGATGAGATAACGATGAATACAACAAGACACGGGACAAGAACCAGCAAGATCGATTTCTTCTCCTGCGAAATGGAAGCCATGGAGGGCATTTCCTCCCAGATATTGCCTATCGCCATGTTTTCTGAAAGTGATGTAGAATGAAGTGTTACAATCTGGAGTTTTGGATGAACAGAAGAATGACGAGGGAGCAGGCCCCGATCCTCTCATTTGCAGTAAGAACTATAAATCGCAAGGCAGCAAGTGCTCCAAGGGTACACGCCACGAGAAAGCATACCCCGGCCCCGCTACCATAGTTTGCTAAAGTAGGAGCATTTCTTCGGCCACTGTTTTAGCCAAGTATAAGCTCGGTAACCGAATCTGCGAATCGTGAAACTTCGAGCATGGTGCCGAAAGCGTTCCCGCCATCCCAATAGACGGAAGAGCTGATAGGACGCAGGAGCTAAGCTGATGGGATGAACTCCAATTCGTCACTCTGTGTAGCAATAGGATACCCAGCCGCGATTTTGGACATTCTTGTACTTCGGCGGCTTGCAGGATGCAATGAAACCCCGCAAGGGTACCACATGCTGTCAGCATATGCAGGAACTTTAGTTTAACTTCATTCACTTCATCTCACTCATTGAACTGCCAGCTTCATCTTTGTATTGGCCTGACCGTCGGATCCTTATCTGCACCAGAACCGCGAAACAATCCCCGAGAAGCCATCCCCGGTTTTCTTATCGGACACCGAGTAACAGGTTCATGGCATGCTCGGGCTGCCAAGAAACAGAATATCATGTTTTATTTATCCTACGCTAGACTTAGATATACCTACGTACTCAACTCGTCTTTATACCACATGAGTATTTTTAACAGATATATGAGATTAATAGATTATAAAGGAGAAAAGCAATTGTATATTACTCTGTTCCACGCAATGAGGTTGATTTTTTATACTAAGTGAGGAAATATTTAGAATTATGCATAAGGGATGAAGATTCTATAACCATAGGTCCATAAAATTGTTGTGATTATAAAATGTAGTGAACTGTCTAAAGATACACAAGTACAAGTGAAGACACTAGTAATCATGTTGAGCGGTAAACATCACGGCACGGATTACTTTCTTTTGATCAGTCACTCAGTTCAGCTCAAGGGTCAAAAATGGCGTTCGGTAGTCCGAACGACTTCCTATCCCGATGCTGACATCTCGTACGGGTACTCCGTACGATCCTCCCGGCCTCCGCTTGTCCACCCGTCCCGTCCCGAATCCTTTACCAAATAGAGTCAAGGATGTCATGCAAGCCACTAATAGAAGCCTATTCTACGCAATGTCGTTATGTTTCTGATGACGCTGCTGACTTATACAATTAAAGAACGTACTGCGTCGTCTAAAAAGTAATGTATAGCGCTTATGCGATATTAGTAGCCTTTGAATGGATGCATTGCTTAGATCAGCGTATCCAAGCCCCTGCTTGGCAATATCACTTGTCTCCACAACTCCACAACTTCGAGTGCCCGACGACGCGTTGCGATTTTGTTGACTGTGTACGGTATTTAAGTAAAACAAGCCAATGACTCATTCATTGCTAAGCCTTCTCGTGGTACTGCATATACGAAAACTCGACAACGGTGAGCAAGCCCACTAAAGCTACGTCTTTTGATTGTTTTCGTTTTGCGATACGACCGCCTTGACAAGTAAGCAAGTTGAAGTCTACTCTAACAAGCGCAAAAGCCTTCCATTTTGAGAGTCTTATCATAAACAGGAATCTAGATGGACGAGATGTCGTACATCCGAAGCCACATCGACTCGCAGTGTTTCCCCAAGGCTGACACTGAAAGTCCGAGATAATATTTACGTCAGTAATATGTACCACATAATTATGTTCCGCGCTAATCAAGAGCTGAAATTCGAAGGCTCCTCAAGGCACTAACCGAGAAGTCTCACTTCAGGTGGCTTAACAATAGGCTAAAAAGCCAATAATATAGGCGGCATCTATCTTTCCATCTCAAATAGTCAGTCTCAGACTTGAGGGGGAAAGCGACCAGGAGCCAACTTACTCGTATACTCCTACTCGCCAAGAGGTATATACGCCGTACGGAGAAGAGAGACGCTGTGTGCTGGGGGCGCGGAACTATCCTGGTAAGGCTCAACAGGGTGCTGGAGCCGAAGACCCTTTGAACATGGATGTACACGTGTAGATGTTACCAATTGGTAAACATATATACCGAGCTAGTAATAAACGATTCGGTGCTCCAGAAGATTTAGCTTCCGAATGCAGAGTGGACGGATATCAGAGACTTACCCAATCTATTTCAAGTGAGTGCGCATCTTGGCTTCCTCGTGCTCGTGGCTTGTTCCCCGAATCGGCACATATGTGATCACAGCTCAGCTCTATTGTAAATCTTGAGCTAGGCGTACATAGCACAGGATCTCTATCCAGGCTCGTCAGATTCCAAGGGCGCCTAGGATAGGGGACCTCATAAAGCCACGTTTCTCTAGCGCAAGGCGGAAGCTTCCCCTGTTCCCTTCTCACCCGCACCCTCCCCATGCACTGCTTCTTGATAAGCTATTTTCTATAAATTATAAGATAGGAGCTTACATGTGAGAGTCTGCCCGACAAGACCCCATCAACTCATTCCTTTTCAAATACCTAGACTCAAGACCTACTTTTCAACACCAGTGGGTCTTTGTGCTTTTATCATAGACTTCACTAGAAATTCCAAGACAAGATGAGTGCAAACATCCATACCAACGGTCACACCAATGGTACAACAAATGACGTCGAGCTCAACGGGAATGGCTTCCATTCTTCAAGTTCAGATGGTAGCAACACACCCCCCGAAACGAACGGAACTACCAATGGGCATACCAATGGGTACACAAATGGCTTCAGTAAACTACCCGAAGCTGGAGTAGAACCTATCGCCATCATCGGCATGGGAATGAGACTTCCTGGCGGGGTTCATGATTCGGAGTCTTTCTGGAAAATGCTCGTTGAAAAGAGAGAGGCACGCTGCCGCGTACCCGCTGATCGGTACAACGTTGACGCTTTCTACAACAAAACAAAAAAGCCCCAAAGTGTGGCCACAGATTCCGGTTACTTCTTAGAGGATGTTAACCTTGACGACTTTGATTCTGGGTTCTTCAACCTGGGTAAAAAGGAACTCGACAGACTGGACCCACAACAGCGACTCCTAATGGAAGTCGTTTGGGAAACCCTGGAAAACTCCGGTGAAACTAACTGGCGAGGGGAAAACGTCGGTTGCTATATTGGAGTTTTTGGAGAGGATTGGCTAGAAACTCAGCTGCGAGATACCCAGGAGATGGGCTCGTATCGAATTACGGGCCATGGAGACTATGTTCTTGCGAATAGGGTTTCTTACGAATTCGATTTCAAGGGTCCCAGGTGAGAAACACTTCCCATCCGTCATGTAACGCCAACTGTACTGATTCTCCTCATAGTTTGGTCATCAAGACTGGCTGTTCATCTTCGCTTATAGGCCTTCACATGGCTTGTGACGCTCTGCGAAATGGTGATTGCACGTCCGCAGTTGTTGCTGGCACAAATCTCATCATGACACCAACAATGACGATTGCCATGACAGAACAAGGTGTTGTATCGCCAACTGGCACGTGCAAGTCATTTGATGCCAGCGCCGATGGTTATGCAAGAGGAGAAGCTGTGAACTGCGTCTATATCAAGAAATTGAGCGACGCAATTCGTGACGGTGATCCGATTCGAGGTGTTGTTCGATCAACAGCTATAAACTGTGACGGAAAAACTCCTGGGATTTCATACCCTAATACAGATGCCCATGAGACACTGATGAGAAGAGCGTACAAAGTCGCTGGCATTGAAAACTTTTCGGAAACGGCCATGGTAGAATGTCACGGGACCGGCACACCTATCGGTGATCCTGTTGAGACCAACGCAGTAGCAAGAGTTTTTGGAAAGGATGGTGTCATCATCGGAGCTGTAAGTGATGGCTACATCCTATTCAGAATTCCTTCCAGCTAACTTTTGAAGGTGAAACCAAATGTTGGGCACTCAGAAGGTGCGTCGGGTTTAACGAGCACCTTCAAAATGCTTTTGGCAATGGAAAAATTGACGATTCCTCCGAATATGCGTTTCAAGAACGGAAATCCAAAAAGTAAGGAATTCCAAATCATGGCAAAGCTCATTGCTGACTAGGAAACAGTTCCCTTTGAAGAGGCAAAACTCACCGTCCCACTGGAACCAATGTCGTGGCCCGTAGGCCGAAAGGAGAGAGTTAGCGTCAATTCTTTCGGAATTGGAGGCTCAAATGCCCACGTAAGTCATAAGGATTCGGTAAACTGTGAAAAATCACTCACCTCTTAGGTTGTTATTGACTCCGCTGCGGCGTGGAACGTTGGTCGTCCCAAGTCGTTGGCTTCCAATGCTCTCGCTCGACCTGAGTTGCTCGTATTTTCCGCGAACCACCAAGAATCTCTCAAGAGAGTTACGCAGAACTATGAGAAATTCATCGAAGAGAAGAGCGCAAATTTGAGTGACCTTGCCTACACTTTGGCATCAAGAAGAACCCATATGCAATATCGATCATTTACCGTCGCCGGCCTCGACGAGCCACTGACCTTTGCTCCACCTATCAGACCAGGAAATCAGCGAGTCCTAGTATTTGTTTTCACCGGCCAAGGTGCCCAATGGGCAGGTATGGGTAAAGAGCTTCTGACCGATTACCCCCCCTTCCAAGATGATATTAGAGCGATGGACAAGACCCTTGCGCATTGTCCAAATCCTCCCTCTTGGACAATAGAAGGCATGTGCTCCACTTGTGCAAGATGAGATGTTTGCTAACAGATACAGATGAACTGTTGAAGCCGCAGGCAACTAGTTTGATCAACCGTCCTGAATTGTCCCAGCCGCTATGCTCTGCTGTCCAGATTGCCCTTGTAAACCTCTTCCGGTCGTGGGATGTTAAGCCCCAGGCCGTAGTGGGTCATTCAAGTGGTGAAATAGCAGGTGCATATGCTGCGGAAGCACTCACTGCAGATGAGGCTATCCTGATGGCATACTATAGGGGACAAGTCATGAAGTTACAAGGACTTGCTGGAGGTATGGCTGCCATCGGTCTCGGACGTGAAGCGGTTACCTCTTTCCTCGTCCCCGGCGTCGTCATTGCTTGTGAAAACAGCCCCGAGAGTGTTACACTCTCCGGTGACGCAGACAAGCTGGTAGAAGTCATGGACACCATTTCACAGGCCAATCCAGACAAATTGGTGCGCCGACTGAAAGTAGACATGGCCTATCATTCCCGTAAGTCACACCCCCGAATTTGAACCCGCTCGAATAGAGTTAACAACACATCAGATCACATGGCGGCCATTGGCGAGCAGTATCAAGCCTTGATCCAGGATAAGGTCTCCAGTCGTAAACCGACAGTGCCCTTCTTCTCCAGTGTCACCGGAAAGGCCATCAGACAAGCCGGGAAACTAGATGCAGCTTACTGGAGATCTAACCTTGAATCACCTGTGCTTTTCAGCACAGCTGTGAAGTCAATCCTGGGGCCTGCAGTCCAAAACAGTTTGTTCATCGAAATCGGACCCCACTCCGCCCTTGCTGGCCCCTCCGACAGATATTCAGCACCGCCACCGGTAGCCATGCCTATCTTTCCACTTTGCAAAGGAACAATAATGGTACCAAAACTTTCCTGTCCGCAATTGGGCAACTGCATTGCCATGGGACGAAACTGGACTTTTCGATTATGAACCCAAGCCGAACTGTTCTTCCAGATTTGCCGCTATACCCCTGGCATTATGAGAGGAAATTCTGGAATGAGTCGCGCTTGTCCAAGGCATACCGGCAACTTCAATTCCCTCACCATGACGTCCTCGGATCTCGTGTTGCTGAAGTCAATGACTTTGAACCGACATGGCGAAATATCTTGAAATTAGACAATGTGCCATGGATCGCAGACCACAAGATCTCTACAGACATTGTGTTCCCAGCTGCTGGTTACCTCTCCATGGTGGGAGAGGCTATCCGCCAACTCACCGCTTCTGAAGATTATACTGTCAGAAATGTCACACTCACCGCCGCTATGGTTCTCGAAGACTCCAAGGACACAGAGGTGATGACGAGCTTACGGCCCAGTCGACTGACCGTCGCTCTTGACTCGGCTTGGTATGACTTTACAGTTACGTCTTATAACGGAGCTGCCTGGACAAAACACTGTGTTGGCCAAGTTCGCAGTGGCTTCGAGACAGATTTGGTCGACACTGCGAAGCTCGATAAGATCCCCCGCGAAGTGTCTACTCGTCACTGGTACGCAGCAATGCGAAAAGTGAGTCTGAACTATGGTCCGGCTTTCAGTGGGCTAGACAACATATCCGCTGGCGTGAATGAGCATACCGCGGTTGCCGATGTCGTGAACTGGGAACGGGAGGACGAGTCCCCTTACTCTCTTCACCCTGCAACACTTGATCCTTGCTTCCAATTGGTCAGCGCTGCCCTTGCCTACGGTCAAGCACGCAAGCTCAACCAGATGTGCTTGCCCACTTCCATTGATTTCCTTTCGATACGAAAGAGTGTTTCAGATGTTCGAATGTTTGCCGAGACGGTTTCCTCCAGAAAGGGTGTTATCATTGGCGACGCTTTTGGAGCAACAAACGGCGAGCCTGTCATGCGCTTGAGAGGCTTGAGGCTCTCACCTGTGGAGAACGACTCTGGAAATGATCCAGATCCCCACGCGGCCATTCAGCTTGAATGGAAGCCGGACATTGACTTCCTTCAAAACAAAGACTTGATACGAACTGTCAAGAGTGTGAGGGAAACCCACAAGCTTGGCGAGAAGTTGACTGCGTTGTGCATCCTCGAGACCAGTTCTCGAGTTTCCAGCTTGAAGTCGGAACAGCCCCACTTGAATCAATTCATTGCCTGGATTGCAAAGCAGGTATCGCGCATTGAGGCAGGTGACTATGCACTTGTTGACGATGCCAAAGATCTAGCAAAGCTTGACCAAAAGGCTCGCATGAGTCTCATTGACGAGACTTCTACTGCCTTGAAGGCTACAGACTCGCCCGCTGCCGGCACAGCTCTGGCAAGAATTGTCGAGAACATCCAAGATATCATTGATGGGAAGGTTGATCCTCTTGAGCTGCTGATGAAGGATGATATCCTGACAGAGATTTACAACTTTGCTGGCCAGTGGGATTACACGGATTTCTTCAGTTCGCTGACCCACAAGAAGCCACACCTGAAGATCTTGGAAATTGGTGCCGGTACTGGAGGTACAACGGATATCATCCTAAAGAACCTCTCTTCCACATTTGGTGAGCGAATGTATGCGAAATACACCTTCACGGATATCTCTGCTGGATTCTTCGGTGCTGCCAAGGAACGGTTCCACGACTATGCTGCTATCGACTATGCTGTTCTGGACGTCAGCAAAGACCCAATTGCGCAGGGCTTTGAGGCAAACTCATACGACTTGATCGTTGCAACCAATGTATGAAGCTTTGGGTCGAGTAGTGAATGAACAACTGCTAACACTGCTGACAGGTCATTCATGCAACGCCAGTTCTCCAGGAATCGCTCTCCAACATCCACAAATTGCTTCAACCCAACGGCCAATTGTTTCTCCAGGAGCTGTGCCCAGATTCCAAATGGGTTAACTACATCATGGTACGTTTCAGCCGAATACCGATGGACTGCCTTTGCCGTGGACTTGTTTGCTGACACTATTTTAGGGCTTGTTCCAAGGCTGGTGGCTTGGAGAAGCAGACAATCGGTTTGAGCAACCATTCGTCTCACCCCAAAGATGGGACGAAGAGCTGAAGAAATCTGGATTCTCCGGAGCTGAAACAGTGTTATACGATGACGAGAAACCTTACCAAAACAACGCTAACATCCTAGCCCGACCCGCGATTGTAGACAAATCTAGCAAGAGTGTCACTTTGTTATCCGCAAAGTCAACAGACTCCACTGTCACAGGACTGGAGACTGTTTTGAAAGGCCGAGGCTTCCAAGTGGATGTTATTGAGTATCCCCAGTTACCTCCTGCCAAGCAAGATATCATTGCAGTCGTGGATCTAGCTGAGCCTTTCTTCACCGATATCGAAGCTGAGAAATTGAAAAGCTTCCAAGACTACACTTTGCATCTGCAGAACGAGAACATCGGTATGCTCTGGGTAACTCAAGCTTCGCAAATCTTGTGCAAAGATCCGCGCTACGCTCAAGCAATCGGAATCGCCAGAACAGCTCGCTCCGAGCTAGGAATTTCCCTTGCAACTTTGGAGCTGGACGCTGTCAATACGGATAACTGGGGCCGTGTGGCTGATGTGTACTCCAAATTCCAGCGTCGAACCAAGGAAGAAGAAGTGGATTCTGACATGGAATTCGCAGTCGCTGAGAATATCATCTATACCAGTCGTTTCCACTGGATATCTGTCAACAAGGAGCTGTCTCAGACTGCTGAAACCAAAATGCCGAAAAGGTTGGAAGTCGAGAAGAAAGGCATGATTGAAACGCTTCACTGGGCGCAGTTCCCCGAACCAGAATTGAAGAGTGACGAGGTAATCGTGGAAACTCACGCTATCGGCATGAACTTCAAAGTAAGCTTGCCAATACTCTTTATGCAAGTAATCGCTGACCAAATAGGATGTTCTCATCTCCATGGGCATTGTTGATGCCCAGAGAAGTGACAGCAGTGGCCTGGGATGCGAATGTGCGGGATTCATCCGCAAGGTAGGCTCTGCAGTCACTCGATTAGCACCAGGAGACCGTGTTGTCGTTCAAGCTACCGGCACTTTGGAGACTCGGGTGAAAGCCAACTCGAAGCTTTGTGTCAAGATACCACAGAGCCTTAGCTTTGAGGATGCTGCTACGATGCCGGTCGTTTATGGCACAGTGGTTCATTCCGTCATGGATTTGGGTCATCTTGAGAAAGACCAGGTAAGTCGGGTTGTCGGATGTCCAAATCAATAGATCCAAAATGCTGACGACAATCAGACCATTCTCATCCACTCGGCTGCAGGTGGAGTAGGTATCGCTGCAATTCAGATTGCCCAATATATTGGCGCAGAGGTAGGTTTACAGCCACAGAGTTTGAAACAGAACTGACGATATTAGATTTACCTGACCGTCGGCAACGAGGACAAGGTCAAATATCTCATGGATACCTATGGTATTGCTCGGGATCACATTTTCCACTCCAGAGATGCATCCTTCCTGCCCGACATCTTGCGGGCGACTAACGGCAAAGGAGTGGACATGGTGCTCAACTCTCTTTCGGGTGATTTGCTTCACGCTTCTTGGCAATGCGTGGCCCAATACGGCAAGATGCTCGAAATTGGAAAGCGTGATTTCATAGGCCAAGGAAAATTGGGCATGTCCCTCTTCGAAGCGAACCGTTCGTTCTTTGGTATTGATCTCGCTGTCATGGCTGAAGAGCGTCCAGATGTGATCCACAAGTAAGCTTTCAAGGCCCCCTTTCCTTTCCATGCTTAGTTTGGTACTGATCGTGCGCTTTAGGCTGCTTAACAAAGTCCTTCAATTGTACATCCGGGGTGCCATCAAGCCAGTCAGGCCCATTAAGGTATTTGAAGCGGCTCAAATCAAGGATGCATTCCGTTATATGCAACAGGGACAGCATATGGGCAAGATTGTTCTGAAAATGCCTCTTAATCCCGAGGAATTGACAGGAACGTCAACAACTAAAAAGCTCACTCTTCGCCCAGATGTTTCATACTTGATGATCGGTGGCCTAGGTGGTCTCGGTCAAGCAATCTCGACATGGATGGCTGAAAGCGGAGCTAAGAACTTGATTTTCCTTTCAAGGTCAGCAGGAAAGACAGAGGCCCATAAATCCTATTTCAAGGAGCTCGAGACTATGGGATGCTCTGTACAGGCGTTTGCTGGTAGTGTGTCCGTCTTGGCCGATGTTGAAAACGTGGTCAAAAATGCAACAATGCCCATTGGCGGTGTTATGCAGATGTCCATGGTTTTGAGAGTAAGCAATCCAGTCTCAATGTGGTGAACCAGACTAACGGCTTTATAGGATCAAGCTTTTGCGAGGATGTCGATTGACGAGTGGAATGCAGCTGTCGCTCCTAAGGTCGACGGGACCTGGAATCTTCACAAAGCTCTGGAGAAGGAGAGTCTGGACTTCCTCATTCTCTTCTCGTCATTCTCCGGGCTCGTCGGGCAGTGGGGTCAAGTCAACTACAACTCTGGAAACACATTCCTTGATGCTTTCGTGCAATACCGCCACAACCTTGAGCTCCCAGCATCAGTCTTGGATATTGGATGTGTCGTGGATGCTGGCTACGTCAGCGAGAATCAGTCTGTTCTAGACACATTGCTCTCCACCTCCCTCCATGGCCTACACGAACAAGATGTCTTGGAATCCCTACAAATGATGATGGGTCGTTCTGCTCCAGCGCCAGCTTCTCCCGCCAAGACCTATACCAACCCAGGACAGGTCGGCATCGGTCTTCGCTCAACCATGCCCCTTGCAGAGCCCGGAAACCGCAGTATCTGGAAACGCGACCCTCGTATGGCAGTCTATCGCAATCTGGAAGCCGCGTCCTCGAGTTCGGCTGCATCAGACAATGAGCCTCTCCGACTCTTCTTGGCAGATGCCCACGCCAAGCCAGCCATGCTTACTGAGAAAGCCAGTGCGGAGTTCCTGGCTCGCGAAATTGGCCTTCGACTGTTCATCAGTCTGATGAAGCCAGAGGAGGATCTTGATATAAGCCTTGCGCCTACAGCCCTCGGGTTGGATTCACTCATCGCGATTGACCTACGAAACTGGTGGCGCGAGAGCTTCGGGTTCCCTGTCACGGTTTTGGAGATGATGAACGCGAAGTCGATTGTGGAGCTGGGAGAGCTGGCGGCTAAGAAGCTCTTGGAGAAGTTGCAGCCATCAGAAGATAAGCCAAGTGACCCGTGAAGAGTGATTGCCGCTGTGAGGATGTTATGGGATGGCTTTCAAGTTGGGGGTTTTCCGGTATGATATGATCAAGATAAGGGATGGGCGTTTGCTTTCAATGCTAGATTATTTAGGCCTGAGTATCAATAGACTTACAATGTGTTACTATCTCCTCACGGTTTGATGCAATTTGTTGTAGTCTTTGCTGCTCAACATGACAAGATTCGGTCGTTGATGTTTTTCACGTGTGGGTCATGCGAGCCTCGGCTGTTGCGGACTTTAGGATTCATGTTTCCATACATAGCTCAAAAAGCTTGTTGCCGGGACATATATAAAGTCCAAGCTGCAGGTCATAACCTTTATCTCAGTATCACTTTTTTGAGCCTCAATAGACAAGGCTGCCGAAGAGCAACCTGACGGTTGGTCCCGTGATAGACCACGTGCATGCAAACCCTCTTCCTTATCCTTTCACTTGGCCTTAGTTGACATTTTGATCTATTCTATCTAAGGATATAAGTATACAGTTGGCTGAAAGTCCCTTTTATACAGCGAGTACAGTCACATATCTATAAGTCACGTGGCTCATCCCCTATTCCCAATTACACCACCTGTTTTATGCAACTAGTCCATTAAAAGCGTTGCAGATATTATAAAGACGGACCGCCAACATTGATTCCTTAAATAATCTATTACGGGAAATAAAGTTCACCTCCAGGGTCGGGCTGATGGTCTTTTGCCCAGGCATCAACAGCCGCAAAACTTCGACGTGTATAGGGACGACGAGAATGGAGATGGGAATGCTACATTTATTAGTCGCACAGCCGACATGGAAATCTAGAATTCCGAGAGTAAAGGTAATGAATAGGATATATCGAAAATAAGAAGTGCAATTTCCCGAATATCAAGCGGTGAACAAGACGAATTCACGGCTAGCATACCACCAGCCGAAGTGAGGAATTTACCGAACTCTTTTCTTTGGTGAAAGAATTGGGCTAGTCGGTCCAGTAGAGTTTTATAGAGTAAAGACTGTTGTATCCTTACAGGGAGAGGCCTTCAAAGTGGAGAATTCGTTTATCAAATTAAACCTCCTTCAGCGAAAATCACTTACTGTATCATCGTATCACCTTTTTCTTGCAATCAATATTCATGCTCCCCATATGAACGCATGTAGACGACTTTTCACGCCTTTATGGTCCCTCGGGGCTATTTCCAGGCTCCGCTTTGAAACCATCACTTCGACATACCAACAAGTTTGCTGAACTTTCGTATGATATTATTCTCTACAAAGCCGCCTCAATCGCAGCCATCTCAGCCATAACATCTCTAATCCTCCCCTTCGCCGCCTCCGCAACAGGCTCATACGGCGTCCTGGGCCTCAACTTCTCCTCCGCGCCCTCGATCCCCGCCGCCCTCGCCGCATGAATCGCAGCCGCGTACTTGGTGCTCGCAATCCCCGCTTTACACGGACTCTCCGCCAGCGCCGCCACGCGGTGGATCCGCAACGCCTCGTCGATCCTGCCCTCCTTGTACAAGCTATAGATCTTCGCCAGCGACTTCGGGAACACATTTGCAAACGCCGCGATGCACCCCGCGGACCCAACAGCCAGGCCCCCAATCAGGAAATCAGACTGTCCGCCAAACGTCGCAAACTCACTGGCTGGCAGCGCCGCCGCGAGCCGCGTGATCTTGCCCACGGACGCGCAGGTGAGCTTCACGCCCACGATATTCGCATGCTTCCGCGCTAGCTTGGTAATAAACTCCGAGTCCAGGTCAATGCCATTGCACACGACCGGGAAATTATAGATGATAATCGGCAGGGGCGAGGCGGCCGCCACATCATCATAAAAGCGCTCAACGACGGCGTTCGTCGTCGCCTTGCCGAAATACGCCGGCGGCAAAACGAGGATGTAGTTCGCGCCGGCCTTGGCGGCGTCGGCGACCAGCTCCAGGACTTGCTTGGTGGAGTGGGCGCGACGCCTGCCATGAGCGGGAAGGAGGGGGGACTGCTTGGCGGGCCGTGGAGATGAGGGCGGAGCGTTCTTCGCGGGTCAGGAGGAAGGCTTCGGCGTTTGTGCCGAGGATGACGAGGCCGGCGAGGCCGGTTGTGGAGAGGTATTGGTAGTATTGTTTTTGGGAGGGGAGGTCGAGGGTGTCGGTTGAGTGGTTGAAGAAGGTTACGGCTGGGCACCAGACGCCGAAGGGTGGAACGGACGCCATGTTGGTGAGGTTGGGAAGTTAGGTGTCGGGATTTTAAATGGAAATCCTGAGTATTCTTTTCATAAGGGACGAGAGTTGTTTTATTCTGAATTCTGTGGTAGAAAACTTACTTGGTGTTATACAAGAGTGGGTTGAACCGACACCGGCTTCCTCAAGCAATTCCGAGATCGGATTGCGAAGCCGATCTGATCACATGGCTATTAGCTACCAGGAGAAAGCTTTCTGGATGTTCTAAGTGAATTTAATGGGTAAAAAATAGTGATTCGCTGTCTCTACCAACATAAACATATTCACCCATTCTTCAAGAACATATCTTCAAAGCACGTGGAACTTTCTCTTAACCAGCATTGCAAAGCTAACCTTGAACCTCACTGCTGGGTTTATTCAGGTACAGAAAACTACTGCAAACACCCCAGTGGTGGTGGGTTATACTCGACTGCACTATACATGCAAAAGCAGCTAATCGTCAACGCTCTCCTCTCCCACCACCTCTCCCGCTTGCACTTGCTTGCATGCAATTAACTCAAATCTATACTCGTATTTCCCCGCCTTATCAAACTTCGAATAAACCTGACGAAATGATATTTCAAATACATCTGTCTGCAATCCCACTCGACCCAAGAAATGAAACCCGTCAAAACAACTTGCAGCTGCCGCAAAGTCGCAGCGCACCATGCCAATGTGTCGGAGGCACCACTCACTTCCAGAAGGTGGATGGAAAGAAAGCTAAGCACGACTTGCAGATATTAGAGCATGAGAACCCACGTCTTGTGTATATGCAGTCTGGTATGACAGCAATGCGATCTTGAAACTGCATAGCATGGAGGCGAAGCACAGTGCACTTGAGGAATTCGAAAAGGGGGGTAGTATTCCGTATTCGCTTGAAGTTGCAGTACAGTAACTACTATACGGTACTACGACAAAACACCCCCTACTTACTGCAGCTGAAGCGAGTCGAATTGTTAGGCCAAAGTTTGATGTCTTGCGCTTGCGCCTCAATATATTGGCCTGTCGGATGATATCCCAGGAAGTGCAGGTGTAGTATAGTATAGAAGATTGAGCTGTTTTCAAGTAAACTGAAACTATACAATACCTCACTATAGCCGAACCCGTAGGGGGTATCTATTAACACTTCATCTCCGCGGCCGACTCGAATCTGCCCCGGACCTAAAGGCGAAAGCCGTCAACATAGACACACAATATCTCGACATACAGTAGTGCCCCTTAATAAAGTAGTGCGGCTCCGGCTAGCTAGTAGACTCAACAATGCCATCGGACGACGTGTACAAACACTTCACTTACTAGTGAGCAAGGCAAGGCAGGACAAGGGTTTCACGTACCGGCATACAGCATGTTCCGTCCCGTAGGCCGTAGCTGATAAAGGAAGGCGGTAAACATGTCCGTCTGTCAATGACGGCTTGGCTCGGTCCCCCGTTCATTCAAAACACAACACGGTGACAGCCGAAGCACGCGGCTCGGGAGTAGGGCTGGATTCGAACATGGACAAACCGTACAGTACGCCAAGGCCTGTCTGCATGGAGTTCCCGCGCGCAAGCACAGCAGTCCATCCATGCCACAATAAACTTCCATCTCGTTGATCGATGTTAGTCCTGTTGAGTCTCGACAGTGCTAGTCCTCCGGTTTGATCGACAGTGTGGAGTCAGCAACGGGCGAAACAGGCATGTGATAGAGTTTGAGTTAAGCTTAAGAATATCCCGCTCCGGATACGATAAAGCTAATAGGACAGGGAGCATACTCCGTACCGTGACATAACATACTCCGTACAGGGTGCGGCCACGAAACGTGCAAAAACACAGCTAAAGCAAGCTCCGTATCAATTGGCTGAATAGATCCTCGGATACAATCATTTATGCCATATTTAAGGCTCAAACTGCTAAGAAAGAGTTTATATACTAGATTAAGAATATTTCCGAGAGCCCGAGTCCATATAAGCCTGGCAAAAGGCAGATAATCCTTGTTTCCGTTTTTACAAGTTTCGTGCCAACAGCAATACCCTGTACTCCGTATAGTAACAGCAAAACTAAGTTTGAACCAAGGTAATGTACGAGAGGACATCTTCTAGAAACAGCTTCCTCCGTTAAGTTCCCAACCCCCACTCCACTTCCACCGCGATGATGTAGAAGCTAGTCACAACAGGAGATATTCTAGAAAGACCCTGAACGTCCGATCGAACAGCCTTCTACACCACACCACACTACTGCATACCACCCGGCCCCTGCAAGTCTAGCTAGACCTAGTCACAATCGGGCAATCTTCCAGAACAAGAGAATAAAGCATTGCATTGCGCTACCGTATCTCCTACAGTGAAGAGCGGACGAACAGCCTTCTCCTTCCTGCATACCAGTCCCACCCTAGGCCCTGCAAGTCTAGCAACACCTAGTCACAATACGGCAATCTTCCAGAAACAAGAGGTACAGTAAGAAGTGCTGCACTCCACTCCGTACTTATTGCGTTATCTCCTATCCTACTATACTTGTACTGTACACAAGAGCCGGAGCTAAGCGCAGTGCGTTAGCGTCACTCACTCACTCACTCACCCAAGCGAGTCGATAGGGGGGAGGAGAATCTACTCCGTACTTGTACGTTTCGCTGTCTGTGCGCAACGCCATGCCGCGCCTTTGAGCCTCCTTCCTAGCTTGGAATCTCCTCCATCCATTCCATGTCCCCTCTCTCTCCCTCTCTCCCACAGTGATCGACTACCCCTCCTTCCCAATATATCCCAAAATCCCACTCTGATCACTGACTGCACCCAATCCCAATCCCATCCACTACTGTACAAGTCTACTTCGTACAAGCCTATCCCCACCCCCATCCATATCCCTCCCCATCCCCATCCCTATCCCTGATAGTCCCGCTACTGTATGTGCTGTGCGATGTGCACTGCATGTCCCCACTTATCTTTCATTCTAGAAGCCTTCTACCTTCTTTCTGCTGTACTGTGCATTCCATGTTCCATGTCAGTATTGTGCAGCTAGCAGCTTCTAGAAGATCGATACCGTACTCCGTATTCGACCTGCCGGCCGGAATGTGGTGTGCTGACAGTCAGGTACCGGCAGATCACCCTCACCTCACCCCTTTACTTCGTCTCCTCGTTCTTCAGACGAAGGCCTAAAGGTTGATCACATGTCACTGATACAATAGAGATTTGGGTAGATTCACGTTTTGGCATCATTGGATACAGTCAGTTAATGACGCCATGACGCGTAACTACAACTAGATATATTCTTGAATCATAAACAGTTGTTCAAATAGGTCCTTTGCATGCCTTCAAGCATCACATGCAAATAACACAGTCAATTTTGAGTTGAAAAGTATCCAAGTTTTATATTTTGGATATATAGTACGTAGATGTTGTGCCCGCCAACTCCGTCATCTAAGCATTATCCATTATCCATTCCAATATCATCCCGTACAAAATCGTGACCGAAAACGCCAGTTTCCATTATCATTACCCCCACCCATGCATGTGAAAATCCTCTTCCTTTGTATATCCCCTGGTTCCCGTTTTCATAACCAAAACCAAGATAAAATCCATCTCCGGAAGTCATTACTGGTATCTTCCAATCAGTTCAACAAAAGAAAAGTCGTAATATGATTATTAATCCTTATACCATAATCCATTCCCCTTCACTGCCCTCCATATATTTTGCCCACTTGAAAGGCCCCGAGAATGATTCTTTCTCGCTCTGTCCATCGGCCCATAACTTTTCAAGGACTTCCAAGCCGGCAAGGTTGTTCAAGTATCCACTGCGCCCCATAATTTCTCTGCACTTTGACCGCACGATACTTTGCTGGAGTTCATTCACGCACTCACTACCGCTGATGAATAATGGCCACAGTAAGAATTTCTCAGCTCCAGATTCTTGGTCAAGACTCGTGACATAGAACAGGACTTGTGAGACGAGATTTTGGAAATTGAGGTGGGAAGATGGGAGGTTAGGGCATGCGAGTCTCTCGGTGTAGAGAAGCGCTGAGTAGCGGAAGGCTTCGGAAATGTATCCGAAATCTCTTAACTGGGTTGAAGAAGGAGTTGCAGGGAGGTTGGCGATGAGACGGGAAGGGTCAAATTCCCATTCTTGAAGCGCTTGGCGAGCAGCTTTCCATTCGGTCCAGAAGGTGGTGTTCATGTCGTCGTGAGAAGTGGAAGATGTGAGGTGAGAGAAAGAAGCGTCGTCGTCGAGGGTGGATGCGAAGCCGTTGCCATCGAAATTGTGTGCGTGTAGGTTGTAGAAGTCTACTAGCGCTTGGCCGGCGAGTCCTGCTCGTGGCTGAGGGGGTGTAGGCCGGCGGACGTGTGATGAGGCAATATCGTCAAGCACAGGTCTGTGTTGACACAACATGTTTAGTCGACCAAGTTTGGCAATCGTTTTGAAGAGTACCGAGTCACAGCCGGCGAGGTTCTCCAGGCCGTGGTTCGGGTTTGATGAGGTGGCGATCATTTCTAGATAGCCACCCCTGAGTTGAGCCTCGCGGTCGTTGATGCTTGCTGCTATTCCATCAAAGTAAGTGAAACAGGTCTCCATCCAGCCCCAGTTACCAGTTTCCACCCCCGAATCGCGCATTCCAAGAATCTTCTTGACTCCTGCGAACTGAGTACGGAATTGGGCGACCCCAGACTCACACATCCGATAGTGACAAAGGATGAAAAGTGTGGCAAGGACGCAATCATGGCGAGCCTTTGAGGGATTACCTAGCTGCTGATTCAGAAGAGATACAGCAAGAGATCGATGCTGGTACTCTTCCTGGAGGGAGGAGTCACTTGACGGAGTATCAGGTGACATTGGGTTGCTAGAAGGTTGTCGAGACAGGGGTGGCCGGGTATGCGTGCCGTTGATGCGGTCCTGGAGCTCGAGCTCAAGCGGCTGGCGCCAAAGATCCTGGCCCAGTGATTGCTTTCGCTTCATGCGGAGGTTGCAGGCGGCAAGAGCACAGATGGCGTGCTGAAGACTCTTACTCGAGGAAGCCAGGCTCAGGATGTGTTCTCGGTACGGATTGCTGGGACTGTCGATGACAACCACCGACGGGCATATAATCTTTTCATAGTAGTCGAGGAAGAAGGACATCCGAGGTGTCATGTCGGAGGCGTACGTGGGCGACATGGAATCGTGCCGGGAATGCAGGTGGTGATAGGTGTCTGCCTCGGAAGCTGCCTGCGAGGCTACATCATCATCATTGACGGATGTCCAGCCAAAATGGCTTGATCGAGCACTGGTGGCATATACCTCTAGTTCACTCTGATTGGGACGTCCCCCTGATACCGGTCAGTGATGTGATGCGTGGAAGAATAGCCGGAATGCAGCTCACCCAGCATGTCGTCGTCATAAAAGATATCATTAGCCGCTGGGGAGTGTTGATGTTGCCGCCCTTCAGATATATCGTACAGGTTGTGGCCATGGTGCGAACTGATGCTGGAGCTGATGTCGGACTGGGCATAGAAGTTGTCCGGGCAGGAGGTGGGTCCGCGTGAATCACTCATCATACCGGCTACAGGACTGTGACCGGCGTTGGAATTATGCGACGAAAAGTTGTTATACATTGGCACAGGACTGTGCAAGAACGGCACATCGTCGCCGGGGAAAGACTGGCTAATGGGAGACCCATTGTAGTCGCTTTCGGCATATGCACTCAGAGAATCGAGAGAACTGGAAAGAGCGAGGCCGTCCCCTCTGCCGAGGCTGAGAGAGTGAGTGTGAAGTCGGTGTAGATGCGGAAGTTGTCTCTGATGGCTCATTCCATCTTGTTGACGGTGATAGTCTTGCTGGATTGGGTATTCGTGATGTACAGACATGTTCCACTCTGGCAGGTGCATAGGAGGGGCAACTCCATTAGGGGCCATGTTGACAAAATCGTAAGTCGTAAAGGGGTTGACGGGCATGGGAGGCGCGTGTTCCATCTTGATTTTAACACCATCTTCATTATCATGATTTCGTGTAGTCGTAGACGCCCTTGGTCTGGTTGTGGGCGGGCTTCTGGGAACTGGAGCAGATCTTGCAACTGGGAGTGACAAGCCCCGAAGTTTTCCCCGACTAGCCACTCCAACGCCCCACGTCAATTGGGTCTTGTATCCCGAGCATTCTTTCCCAACCTCCAGACACTGCGAGCAATATGGTCGTCGACGGTCACATTTGGTGTTTCTTTTGGTGCAAGCAAAGCAATCGTCCGAGGCACCGCTAGCTGGTGCTCTTCGACGTCGCTTGCGTTGTGGGACCGTCGGGGGGTCCGAGGAAGCACAAGAAGAGGCGGGAGGACAGGCGAGGGGCAAAGTCATGCTGAAGGAAAACTTAACGAAGGAGTTAAATGGGAGAAGATCTATGTGTAAATGTAAAAGAATGCAAGACAAGAAACTCTTGTGGTCAAAAACGTCTGAATGCGGTTTGTGAATGTGGGCATCCAAGTTGGTTATGAGCAGCCGTGGTGGAGCTAGAGGAGCCGGGGGGGGGCTGCGAGGTGCAAGGTGCAGGGTGCAGCTCAGCGCGACGATGGAGATCAACACAGCGGCTTTACAGGGGGGAGGTGGTGGGGGGAGGGTGAGGAGCCACTATTCGACCAGGGTCTAAAGAACAAACCGAGGACAGAAGAGATAGATGCAAGTGGACTAATAAACGCTTCCCCCGACGAGAGGCAGCAAATCACAGCCCACCGTGGCTGCAGAGGAAGCACACTGCAGCCTTCCATACATGGCATTTTCTGCCTTCTGAGCCCTTCTCTGTCTCTGGTGTCTCCCTCCTGAGCCACCCCTGTCCCCTCCTGTCTCGAGAGCTGTTGATGCGCATGTCTCGCAGCAATTGGTCCTTGTGCGAGGTCGAGTGAGTCGGCCATGATCATGATCACAAGCTGCAACCAAGGATCCTCGAGAAGCATTCCCCTTGGAGATGATCTCTTGGCCTTGATAGACAGATGAAGGATTTAGAGACGGTGCAGTGTTTAGATTTAACCTTAATAATGTGATCTTGAAGATGACCCATCTCGTGCGTGCCGTTGTTCTTGCAATAGTAATTTACAGTAACATCTTTCTCTGTTCTATGATGGCATGTGAGACTTTGGTACAAGTACTAGGTAGGGAGCGAGGCAAGATGTGCCGGGCCGCTTCACTGGTGGGAAACACTCTATTTCCGCGCCAGCAGATAATCGTATCCTAAAATACAGGGTGGGAGAATCTCCTTTCTCCTTATCCGTGTATGAGCACAGCTTGCAAGTGCAGTAGTATCTCTACGTACTAACTACGGAGTACCTATACTACTGCCAACTAGCAAATGGGACCTTTTGCCAGCTGTACGGAGTAGAGCCCGTGGTTGGTAGCATTGTTTTGAACAATGTATCCACGGAGATGAAAGGAAGGCAAGAGTGATGCGATCTACTCTCCCGATGCCGAAGCTACCGGCGTCAATCAGCCATTGACGATGATTTGTGGTGTGGAGGCAAAGGCAGATGCAGCAGATCTGGTGGATGTGGCTTTGCGGAAATGCCGTGGGAAGGCTTAAATTTGCTAGCTAGCTAGCCAGCCGGCCGTTAACGTTGAAGGCGGTTCTGCGCCGCTGCGCTGCCCTCCGCAAGTAAATTATATACCAACATCAAGTTTCCTTACAGAGGTAAGTTATTATTGTAGAACTACACACAATCCCCAGCCGCCGCCCCCTCCATCCTAGCTTAAAGGGAAGATGAACGACAAGGGTCACGATCAGGGTTGTTTATTCTAGGATCTTGATATCTCTTCTCAGGTGCAAGCAATGCCAAGCAAGCTCTGATTTGCAGTCAAAGGTGCAAGCAATGCCAAGCATGCCCTGCACCTTCAAGGCACGACTAGCAGTTCGTTGGCTGTGCACGATAAGATGGTTTAATACCCTGCTTACCAGAAGATAAGGCCATGCATTAGACGCAGTCGATGCATAACCACCGTGATCGAGTGAGGGGCATCGCGAGCGTCGCTCAACATTTCACCAGTTGGTTGGAATAATTGCACAGACATACCAGGAGCTCTGCTTCTCCCCCTATTTTTTTTCTTTGCCTCTCCCTCCCCCTCCCCCTCTCCCTCGCCTCTCTCTCGCCTCTCCCCAGCTACCTTGAAAATTGCACGCATGCTATGCCGTGCGAGGGAGGCGGAATAACTACCTAGGTATTGTGAGGCGAGTGGAGGGGAAGTCGCATTTTCCAGTGTTAATTTATACGCGCATGGAATGACAGGCTGTGAAGCCTACCGCAACGTTGAGGGGAGGGGAGATTCCGAGTCAGGTCCAATCCAGCTTGACGATGTATATGGCACTCCGTACGCAGGTACCGGGTACTCAACTCATCTCCTTTCGCTACTACTCCGAGTACGAGGGTACGAGGGTACGGAGTGACGGAGGTACCTCGCAACTCGACTGAACAGTATACGAAGGGTAAACCCTCACGATCAGCGATTCAGCGCATCTAACAGGCGGCGACTCGACCCCATTTCGGTCCAAGCACCAAGATAAGGATTTGATGGTTTGCGCGCTTACAGACGCTTCCAGCCTTCCAGGTACCTGCTCGCTGTCATCCTTGAACGCTTCTGCACAACTTCTGTCCCGTTCTCCACGCTTTACTGTAAAGGGCCTCGTCGGATGCGACCACGATTTAGTCCTCTCCGCGTACCGAATCAGAGACGCTTATTGGAGATACTAGTGAGGGTCCTTCCGGAGCTTGATGCTGCTAGTAAGCACTACCTGTTATGGTAGGGCTCTAGAAGGATTCGAAACCGCACAGAAGGTTTTCCAGCCACAAATCGAAATAGTGGAAACCGCCGAAGCACGACAGAATCGTTAAAAATCCCTGTCGGGCGACCTTGTTTCCGGGGCGCCTTCAATGCACGTATCTCCCGGTGGCCAATTGGAAATGGAGATTGACCAACACCCCTGACTACAGAGTCTCGTCTCGAATATCCTTGCCTTGTGCAGGTCATGTTAATGGTCAGTCCACTCAGGCCTTGCACTGGTCTCACAACTTTGTGCTACACAACCCACGAGCGAACCCCCCGCCCAAGTTTAAAAGAGAGAAGAAACCTCCAGTTTATATGACGGCACCCACGCTTCTTGCGCGAGTCTCGAGGCCCGTCTCAAATAGTTTATGGCGGACTTATCATCCTGTGATCAATCTTCATATGAAATATTAATCATAGAAACATAAGAAAGTTTAAAGCGCTTAGCTTCTCAAGTTATGCGGCTTTAGGATATACCCCCGTGTCTACTTCGTAGACTAAGATATCCCGAAGGACATCGATTCCCGAGGTACAGAGGATTATAGACAAGGACTTGAGTACTCCGTATCTTCAAGGTCATCCCTTTCCATTTCCCGTGATTTCGGCGTCTTTTAAGGGGAAAGGGGCCGTCAGAGCTGGAGTTGGATAGATTTTGGTCCAACGATTGAAGATTGAAGATGGATGGATCATTGATCAACGTCAAAATCCTTCATAATCGCCGTGCATAGTCGCCTCCCAATAATGTGCCTTCGGACTACTACACCGCTGATACCTGATTCGACAATTGTCACTTTGCGACAGGAGCTACTGGAGCCTATTGTTCGCGATCGAGAAATGTGGCGCACGAATAACGCAACGTTACCTCCTGCAGCACGGGGTCTCGATTCGCTGATCCCTCACCCCACCTCGTGCCTCACATCTAAGGTGATAATATACTAACACCGCGCACGAGGTCACAGCGGTGACACCACATGATTGTACAAGAACGTCATGTTCTGTAAAGGCCCTTTGAGAGACATTTTCATATATGACAATGTATTTCCACGAGACTCACTCGTGGATGCGGTGTTTGCTATATTGGGCTGAGGGGAACTGATGGGTCATGATGACGAATATACCGGTATGATAGATATTCTGTTGAGGGGGTGTGGTGTTGTTGAATTTACGTTTGTTCGGTGACGTTGAGGAAAGTCTAATCGATACTACTGTGAAGGCGTGGGGGTTTAGATGTACTGTAGGGTTTGGAGAATACGAGGGCACCAGGGGGTCAAAAGCTGTCAAGGCTGTTTCCTCCGTACGTAAGGCTGTCATGGCTGTCATGTCAAATCGGAGATATCGTGAAGCTTGACTTGTTAGCGGGAAGAATAAAAATCGCCGTGCCGAGGGTGATTTGGGGGCCGGTCACGTGATTAGAGTACCGTACTAAGAGTGCACGTGAAGATAAGAGGTAGGTAAGCTAGTGTTATCTTTTCAGCACAACGAAAAATTATGAAAACTTCACGAGCACCATTCCCAACTTCCAGATCAGGATTACCGCAACCGCAACTACAATCACAGTCACAATCATGGGTCGTGAACTACAGAAGAAGAAGAAGAGATCTTCAATCCCAAAGATCAAGCTGAAGCCGAAATCGAAGAGAGTCAACCCCCTGGGCAATCCTATCATTGCGGCGAATTGGTACATACCCCTCCTGCGTATAGCAAGACTTCCAATTAGACTCAAACTTTTTATATATTCAACTTACTGACAGGACATCACAGGAATCAAAGCGAAACCCTGACACAGAACTATAAACGTCTCGGTCTCACTTCGCGTCTCAATGCCGCGACAGGTGGCATAGAGAAACTACGTGCTGGATCAGACTCCAAAACCTCAACCACAAGCAAACTCGCCATCTCGAACGTATCCCCAAAACCTTTGCACCGACTGAGGCCAAGGTCGAGCGAGACCCCGATACGGGAAAGATTATACGAGTTATCCATGCAGCATCGAGGCCAAATCCCTTAAACGACCCCCTTAACTCCGAATCGGAGGATGATTCGATGTGTGACGATGGTGAAGAGTTCGAGGGTTTTGACTCAAGAAGAGGGGAAAGGACCGAGACAAACCCTATCGTGCAGCAACTAGAAGATATGGCAGCTAGGGCGCCCGAGAAAACGCCTCGGAAGCAGAGTGAGCGGGAACGAGAATGGATCGAACGGCTGGTGGGGAAGTATGGAGAGGATTATAAGCGGATGGCGCGAGACATGAAGTTGAACCCGATGCAACAGACCGAGGCGGATATCAGAAAACGGGTGGAGAAATGGAGATCTTCCGGTGGTGCCGCCACTCAAGGCTGATAAGGGGAGTGAGGGGGGGGAGGAAGGGGGGAGTGAGGGGTAGTAGGATGCGGCACGTTACAAGAATGGCATGCATTGGTGTTATGGAGCTATCGTGTGGCGATCAGCACGGCAATGAATATCGTACGGAGTTTATCTGACAATCTTTCGGAACGGCGCGAGGGAGGCGTTAATTTGATTCGATTGGTGATGGTGCGAGCTACTTGTTGAAGGATTCTTACTCCTGAGGGGCTGAGGGCCAGCCACCGTGTCATCCATGTCAACAACAACGGTTATAATCAGGTGACACGGCAGAGAGCGTTTCCTTCCTTACAGCTTTGATCCGACCTCATATTCAAAGCCATGGAGATCTCCAGTTATTTTGAAGAGCGCGTCGACCCGCGGACGAGCTTTACTCAAGTTTCTGCCAATCATATGGGGGTGGGTATGTATCGCTAAAGGTTAAGAAACTCAATATTAAGGGTTGAATGATATTTATTTTCGTTACAAAGCAGCCTAGTTATATTGTCATACGGAAAAGACGTTTGTCGTGCCATACACCCTTCCTGTATCTTCTCATCTGGATTTTGGGGGCTTTGCCGATTAGTAAGGATTTCAGTACCACAAGCGTGGACAAAGACCTTCAAATGTGGGCTTACCAGCAAGTCAGAACCTAAAAAGCTCCGAAAATACTTCCGAAAGGCTCTTTCATGATATCAACCTCTGCGGTAGTCTTTTCATTCTCGAAGCATTAACTTCCGCTACACAATTATTACCTTTTCTTACGTGATACTTAGCCAACCTTCTCCGATCCACCCATTAATTAACCTCTTTTAGGCATCGACGAGAATAACTACTATACCTTACTCCGTACCTCCAAGTCCTTTGCTTACTTGTACACTTCGTAATTCCCAGATACCTACAGGAACAAGTAGGATTAACTCAACTCTACAACGCCACGAAGAGAAAACCAACACCAACACCGCCTTTCTGCATTGATTCATTATGAATAAACGAATCGTCCCCACTATATCTTTCCTTTACAAACCAACTGTTTTGGGAAAAAGTGGTAGGAAGGAAGGAAGGAAGGAAGTTTGAATGAATGAATAGATGTTGAAGTGGTAAGTTCTGAGCTGAAATATAATTTTTGGAAAACCACTCACTCACGCAACGTTTTTCTGCAAGGGCTTCTGCTCCTGCACCGGAAGCACATCCATCCTCACCAACCCATTTATCCCGATTCGATGATAATCTATCTAGCACGAAGAAACCGCGTAACGAAACGAATGAAACGAAACGCAAAACGCTCTCCCCATGCCATTCCATCTCGCAACATCCACAAAAAATACTCGTAGCATATAACGTGCGATCGCGAAAGGGCTTGGGTAAAATGAAAGTAATCGATCCCTTCATTATTATACCCCGTACATGCTGAGCTGCGTAAAGAAATGCGCCATGCATACACCGCGTCATAACCCTTATTCGTGAACCATCTTTGTCTCTCCGGTATGTATATATCCCACAAACTCCATGCGAAATGACATGCAGATACTCTACTCACGCATCCGCAGATTCAGATTCTCTCAATTTCCTACGAAAAAAAGAAAGATCCTGTCCTATCCTGTCCTGTCCTGCCCTATTAAATAACAAGCCGAGCATATAAACTGGGAATCCTGGAAGAGATACGATACGACTTGATCTTCTCTTCAAAGCTGGCGTCGCGTCCATTTATTTCCCGATCTCATCGTGGAATGGAAATTGGAATTCTGGTCTTGGATGATGGAGGGATGGATAAGCAGGTTGGTGATGCTACACCTTTCTGCACGTACGGTGGCACTGAAAGCCTACTACAGTACCATTTTGTTGGTTACCGCGAGCATGCATGGAAAATAAGGAATTATTTTATGGAATTAGGCGGAGGTTGTTATGAAGGTCATGCCTGTTTCCTGTTCTCGAAACGATGGTTGGGATTCATCTCTATCATGTCGCGTATATGATTGCGGGACAGCCTTTCTTGCTACGTTTAGATGCACTCTAAGGGGCGTCTCTCGAGCTAGGATAGGAGTTGAAGACGTGTTTTCCTATACGAGTGAGTAGTCGTTGACCGTTTGTCGCACTTGGGGTCCGCTTCTGCTGAGCTGGGAGGATCTGGAGAACGATGGTTGGATTTGTGGATGTTGGAGATTTGGCGTCCTGTTCAGTCTCCAACCAACGTCCACGAATACAGTCAAGAACGGCTGGACATTTAATAAAAGAAATATATTCTACACTTAGTCTCGCTATCTCAACCCTCTACATCTCTCATTAGCTATAACTCCGCCAACACCACCCAGAAGAATGGAAATCTCTATCCCCCCCCACGTCACCCCCTCAAGTCACGCCGCCAACGGATCCTCAGCCCTATTCACACCTACCCAAAACACCAGATGAATAATAGCATATAAATGAACCCTAGCCTATCAGGGCTCTTCTCCGGCAAACAGTTTCGCATAGTATATACCCAAACAAACAAATCAATTCAACAAAATCAGCTAACTTGGCTTAATCGGTCGTCCCCCGTAAGACGTTAAACTTCGGAGTCTCATAACACTGACTCTAAATAGCGTTGAATCGCCACATCGGAAAATCGCCATATCGGAAAATCGCTATATCGGAAATCGCCAGTCCGTAACCTCGAATCGAAGAGATCTGACTATAATCTTATACATCGAATAAAAAACCAGTTCGTCTGGTTTCCTCTAAGGTGGCGGCTTCGGCCGTTAGAGTTTTGCTCTTTTGATATCTTTTTTTTTTCGTTATTCTTTTGCCTTTTGCTCACGAAGTTCCCTATTTCCTTATAGTGAATCTCATCACTTGTTAGGTTGGTCGTATACACAAACCTTGAGAGAGGGCTAGTACAGATCATGCAGATAATAAATATCCCTAGCATGATGCGACTTTTGTATTTTATTAGCAGTCATATCCTACCACGTACTTGCTAGCTGTGAATTCGTCTAGTTCTTCTGCTTGAAATGCAGCGGACAAGGTTTGGGAAACCCCTCCCTTCTTATCTATTATCCGCGTATCCCATTTATTATCTTTATACTTGGCATTCCCATTCCCATCCCTATCTCCATCCTCGTCGTCCCCTACACGTGACTATCATCTCCTCCACGTTCTCCAGTTCCTATAGATGCAAAGCCCAGACCTAGTAGAGCGCGAGCTGTAGATTCGGATAACATACTGAAATTTCACCTGTCGCTTAAAATTCGTCTCGGGAGGTAGTAATGGGCGAGGAAACTTATGGGGATAACTTATAAGGAAGGGGAATGTGTTATGGTCGCAGGGAACCTTGGAGGCTTTATGTCTTACCTGGGTGTTAATATCGAGGAGGGAGAGTAAGGGCTTTTGGGGTTTAGTAAAGGGTGGATAGGTGTAGGGTGAAAATGAGGGCGAAGGGGTTGTAGATTTGGTCTGTTATTTGTATGCGGTAAGATAGGGAGCATTGAATATTGCAAGAAGAAGATAACGAGATGATATAGTGAGTGGTTTTCCTATCCGTAGATTTTGCTACGAAGAATGTTCTTCATAAGTGAATTTTCCACTTCCAAGGCCTCCCTGTACGGATACAACACTCCTTACACTATAAAACTCTCTTGATCCGAATAGCCCGATTCAGCAACAATAAAGGAAAACCTTAAACTCGAGACACGAAACGGATCAAGCGCTGGGCTGGATCTTAAACGATAAGGCTTATTGTTAATGCTTATTTTCATTTTATGTTAGATTCGCTACTACTGGTTGATCTCGATCGTTGAAGTCTTTGCAACTAGTGAAGTAGCTCGTTACGTTGCATGTTGACAGCAGCTAATATTTTGACAGCAAGTTCTCACTACTTCGATTACTCCCCCCTCTCGTAAAGTGTAATTGATAAGTACACGAGAATGACTAAGCGTCCCTTCTTACTCCATTACTAGGTTCCTATGTCGATAGAGCCCACCAGGTCCGAGAAATGTATCTTGGTGACTAGCATCTTTAACTGCCTCTTCGCACCAAAAGGTATTTTTTCCTACAACTGCGCTATTTTAACTTTGACCAAACGGTCTTGTGGTGTCATAGATCGACGGTTGGCTTTCTATTCTCGTTATTTCATAATGTTCAATGCAGTATATGTGATATCTTTTGGAGAAGTAGGCATTATGTAGCAAGGCCTAAACACTGCATATCATTAACTCAAATTAGTGCTGAAGCCATATACTTCTACAACTAGGAAATATATATTTCAGAATCAGAACTTAATGCTATGATTTGAATTCCGCTCTTTTCTAAAGTGGGCAAGAGATGCGGGACGTATATTCAAGCTCAGCACAGCACTGGATGAGAAAGACGCACTTGAATATACCTTTATGAAGCTGTATTTTAATAGAGACATCATAAGCTTTAAAGTTGAACCAAAAGCAAGGAAAGCTTTATCCTGGAAATACTTATAAGATAATTTTACCTTATTCCTTAAGTTGTTCTAAATCTAACTCATGTTTTCGGAAACAAGCTAGTCGGTGACTCGAAGAATCCTATAGTATATTGTTCTCCTAGGAACAGACATTACACGGCCGCAGCTTCAAGATTCACAACCCAGACAACGTCACCGGGATTGAGTTACACCAGCAATTCAGTATCATTTTCTGTTTCCATCTCTGGATTCCTCAACTGCGAAAGCCAGGGCTTGGCCACCGGGCATAATTTACATGTTATTTTTCATCTTTACATAGACAATCAAAGACCCCAAACTTGACAGCAAATAATCACTTGACAGTCTTCCGTAGGTAACCAACTCCTGGAAATCCGTATGTGATTCTTTATTCTCGTGCTTTGTATCGTTCGATTCTCGCTCTTCTGATTGCTGTTCCCGCTCTGCTCCCACGAGCCAGATGATAGTGCTCCCGTGAGCGAAGAAAAGGAGTTGCTTCTCCTGAGCAGTGTTTAAAAGAAACTCGCGCCTGAGAGGACTATGCCACTCTAGGTGCTTTCTCTACGTCACGGGCACCGGCATGTTTTTCAAAGTCGAAATAAGAATCTGGCTATAGATAAGTCTTATTCGCCTTGCCTAAGATGTTTAGTTTTTCTGCTTAAACATCGTCTAAGCAAATACCCTACTGCGTTAATCACACCGAAGAAAGATATCTAGTACCAGCGATACGTACAGGTTCCCACACAGCAAGAGACAACCAATAGTCTTCATCGAATCACGCTTTCAAACCAACAGCTACAGCGGTAACCCAGCTAAGCTGACGCCCACCATGAAGGAATGGGGTTTGAAGCACCTACTTCTCATCGTCGTAGGCGGTTTGGCGGCATTTATAGTGCCAGTCGCTCTATGCATCTGCATAGCAGCCTGGCCACCGGGCGACGAGCAGGTCGATAAAGAGACCCACTATGTCTAGATCAGTCTCGAGAAGCCAGGGCATCCTAGAGGAGCTGCTTGGGGATTGAGTACTTTATCCTCCTCTTGTCGCAGGCAGTTGTGTAGGATGGCGGGAGACGAGACTCGTTCGTGAGGTACTGCTAGCAAAGCATGAACCTGGGAAATGTGTTGTTAGTGGGAAGCTTGAGATGCTCTTGTTCAATTGGGCAAATTTGGGGTTTGTGAATGGCGCAAGGAAGAAAGGAAGGAAGGGACTCGAAAAGACATTGTATTTCAGTGATGTGGAAGGAGGGTCATCTGTGTATGGGAGCAACTTCCTCTTCAGATGCCAATGGATACTACATTAAAGAGCTTCTCTTCGTGTCTCTTCTTCTTCCTTTTTAACCATTAAATATCGACAAACATGCGGCATCTTTACAAAGGTACACACAATTCCAATACAAAATGTCGTTCGTTAATTGCGAATCATTCTTACCTACGATCCGTAAGTACTCGGATCTCTCCTGGCTGCATCAACCTTGGTTCACGCCCATCCCCTCACCTCACCTGTGTTATTCTTCCTAATGTGAATCAGGCATTAAGAATATAATAACACTAATAACAGCACACCCCCACTTGACAGCAGTCCAGCCATTGACAACAAATCCACCGCGCCTTATGATCAGCTAAGAGCCAAGAGCTAAGAGCCTCGAATTTGTACCATTTTCCCTGTATTTCCAGTATACTGTATCTGCTCTGTCCTCATCTGAATAGTTTTTCGGGTCATCTGCATCTAGATCCAGCCATCATGCGCATGTCTCTTTATAGAATCATAATTCTTGTAGACTTAAAGGTGGTAGAGCAATGCGATATATTAATAAATCCTTTACATACTAGAATAATTGTTATGAAGATTATGGTTTCTAAAATGAGGACAAGTTACAAGAACTCGGTAAAACCATCACTGACTTCAGAATATTTTGATTATTACATATAGTCCTCGAAGTAGTGGGATCTGAATGTGTTTCCATATGCAATAGCATGCAAAAGAAGTCTCAACAGCGGTATAATACTCTAAATAACACACGCTCTCACAGCAAAAATTATCTAGAAGTTTCTTAATTATTTAGGAAAGTGCCTCCGGTAAATCCACTTACTCATCGACCATTAGAAGGAAGTCCTCCCAAAATTCTGCAAAGGTATAAAAATCTCGATCCGCAATCTCAACATCCCGCCAGCATATCGAGACTAAGACTGGGTGCGGCAAACTGGGTGGTTACATTCCGGTAGACAGAAAGCCTTATGGGTTACAAATCATAGTGTGTGTGAGCTTGAATTAGTGATTGTCACGGATCTAGGATAGGTCGTACCTTGGAAGCTTTAGCAATAAACGTAATGAAGGAAAGAAAATGACAGCAGCTCACGTATTAACAGCAAACACTATCACATTTCAAACCTCTCGCAGCTCAACTCATAAACCTATAGTCCAGCGGTTACAAGAGGTGCAGCGGTTGCAAGACCTTGAGTTACGACTAAGGATTTCAGCGATGTTAGATATTGTGTTCGATTGATGGATAGGGTATAAAGGTAAAATGTGTATAATGTGCGTGGTTATATAGCGAATATCTTAATGAATAAAGATTATATTTGTAGTGATGAGAAAGAAGAAATAGCTTAGGTAGGAATTTGACCGCTCTCTTATAGATATAAAAACTCCTAGTACCTTATAATAAAAACATGCCTTGGCCGCCTTAACTTTCAAGTGAATAATATATTGCCTCGATAATAAAACCAGTTAGATGATCCAAGGATCCAGTTTAAGATATCTTTATACCACAGGCTAATTTCCTCTCCTTCTCCTTCCTTACTTCCTTTAAAAAAACATTAAAAACCACCATAATACCCCTTACATTTCCTCGACCCCAAAACACACACACACGAGTATAAACAAAACCCACATAGTACAAAAACCATAAATTCCAACTAAATTACAGCCTAAGAAAACAAAAGAAAAGGAGAAGGAAGATATCTAATACAAGGCGTTTTCTCAATCATCTAAGAAACTATAGTAAATTCACTTGATACTCATCCACCATTGAATCTCCACAACTCCTCAAAAGGTATAAAAAGCTCTATCCTTCCATCTGTGTTTACATTCCGGTAGACGGAAAGGACTGGCAACATGCGCAGCCCCATCGTGTGGGATATGAGCCTAATAACCGTCACGAAGCTTCTATCACCAACACACATCTTGAACCAACTTCTCTCTTCCGCGCTTTAATTCAAACAAACCCTTCTAACTCATTCATTCACCGTAAAGCATTAGCAATGAACGAACGAACAAACGAACGAAAGAAAATAATTAACAGCAACTCACGTATCGATAGTGAATACGTCGCGTCTCAATATCTCAACCGTCCATTAAGCACAGTATGTAACACAGTAAACAAAAAAAGCCTCGACGGCCCCAAGTTAAGTCTTCACTTTCACTCATCGTCGTCCCCCTTACCAAGCAGTTCATCTGCCACTTTATTTCCTGCCACTCTTGTTTTCCCGATGTTATAGGCTAGTCTTTCAAGCGAAGAATATATTGCCTCGATCGATGACAAAGCAGTATAGCACCCCGAGAGCGATCTTAATCTTAAGACATCTATGCCTTCTAACTTCCAAACCTAGCAAACAGATAAATACCTTATACTATATCTTCCCTCTCCTCTCCTCTCCTCTCCTCTCCTTCTCTCTCCTTTCCTTTCTTCCTTCCCTTCCTTCCTCTATAAACCACCGATTCATTGATACTAGGGAATCTGAACTTGGGAATCCATCTCAAGGTTGGTTGACTGACTGCTTTCATTTGGTATACTCGCTGCTAATTCATGGCCAAGCAAATTAATCCATCGCTCTGTAGCAACTCCATGCATATTCATTCAATCATTCATCATAACCCCCGCCCACCATCACCAGATCCCTGTCCCCCTAAAGCCTATTGCCCATATTAACATGCACAGCCTTAACTTGCGTATACCCCGCCAGACCAGCCTCCCCGAGCTCCCGTCCAATACCACTTTGCTTGACACCCCCAAACGGAATGCGGTAATCCGAGTCATTACTGCTATTGATCCACACCATGCCCGCCTCGATGTTCTTCGCCACGCGATGCGCCCTGGTGATGTTCTGCGTGAACACCGCACTGCCAAGGCCATACGTACTGTCATTCGCCATGTCCAGCGCCTCTTCTTCCGTCTTGAAACTAGCGATGACGACGAAGGGACCAAAGACCTCTTCGCGGTAGATTTTCATGCTCGGCTTGACACCAGTGAAGATCGTGGGTGTGATGAAGAAGCCTTTTCCGTTTGCATGGCCCTTGGCAAATGACTCGCCTCCCGAGACCAACGTAGCACCTTCGTCCTTTCCGGCTTGTACGAAACTGAGGACGCGCTCGTATTGTGCTCTGGTTACTTGGGGCCCTTGGAAGGTGGTGGCTGCAAAGGGGTCGCCGACGACGGAGACTTCTTGGACATGGTCTTTGAAGGCGGAGACGAAAGAGTCGTAGATGGATTCTTGGACGAGTATTCTGGAGGTTGCGGTGCAGACTTGGCCCTGGTTGAACATAATACCTGCGATATGTTAGTTTTGCCGAAAACAAAAGGACGAGGGAGTTACCGATGTGAGCCCACTTCACGGCTTGATCGAGCTCTGCATCGTCAAATACGATGAGAGGGGATTTGCCGCCGGTCTCAAGAGTAATGTTCTTCATGTTTATAGCAGCCATCTTCATGATCTCCTTTCCGGTCCCAGTGCTTCCCGTAAAGGCAACCTTGTCAATGTCCAAATGCGTTGCAATAGCTGCACCGGCCTCCCTTCCGTGTCCATTTACGATGTTGACCACTCCCGGCGGGAAACCAGCCTCCTTGATCAGATTTGCCAGGAATAAGATACTCAACGGAGTCTGCTCAGCAGCCTTGATGACAATTGTATTTCCGCACGCCAGCGCAGGACCCATCTTCCACGCCGCCATGGCAAGCGGGAAATTCCAGGGAATGATCTGTCCGCAGACACCCACCGGCTCTCTAATAGTATATGCCAGCTTCGAAGGACCAACATCAATGGTCTGGCCATGGATCTTGTCCGCATATCCACCATAGTATCTGAGCGTGCCCTCTGTTTCTGCCACATCACCCAGAGAATCATTAAAGATCTTTCCGTTGTCCCACGTCTCGATGGTCGCCAGGATATCCGCGTTCTCTTTTATCAAATCCGAGAGCTTGATCAGCAGATTGCCGCGTTCGGTGGGGGTGATGTCGCGCCATGCGGGGCTTTTGAGGGCTTTGCGGGCGGCTGCGACGGCGGTGTCGATATCTCCAGCTGTTGCAGCGCAGACGGCCACAATGTCGGATTCATCACTGGCTAAGTCAGCATTGATTCATGTCATGGCGAGGGATTCCTGGCTTACGTGGGGTTGATGGAGGTTATCTTCTCGCCGCTGCTGCCCTTGACCCATTCGTTGTTGATGAAGAGACCGGTTGGCTGGCTGTATTTCTTGCCATTGGGGGCAGTGAGTTCGATTAAGAGGTCAGACATCTTGGCAGTGGTAGTGCTGAATGATCTGGGGGAAGGTTTTCCAAGTCTAGGAGTTGAGGTTGGACGGTGGCGGGGGAGGGAACTGGTTACCAAGCTGGGTAGATATGGGGGTGAATTTTGTCGTTGAAACACTATCCTTCGAATGTGTACGAGTAAAGGTTGGGGAAAAAGGGATTGTGGCATTTAGCATTTATTATAGAACTGGATGTACTTTTATACTGTAGGTACGTATTATTGATTAGATGCAGCTCCGGTGAGTGACACAGGCGGGGAGAGCGGGGTCCCTTCTTGCATGGCAAATGTGGTCTGGATAACACCCCGACTCAGATAAGCTGCTCGGGTTAAAGCTTCCTCATTAGGGAAACCCCGCCATAACATGACCACCACCACCTTTGAAACTTCTGAAGCTCGAGTAATTTATGTGTGTTTACATCCGAGGTAGTGATATGTTTATGTTTTGCACTTCGTAACAAGGTAACATAGCGATGCGCAACACAGGACGCTAAGTCTATTATGACACGCTGGACCTCTCGAATTCTATTTTAGTCATCATTCACAAGATAATTAGGTACACATCCAGCGCTCAGGAGAATTATTTGCATTTATTGAATCTTTAACAATAGCAATGTAACGTACGAGTATCCCAAGCGTGCCGGGAAACTCGGAAGGTATACCGTACCGTTCTTGTATTCCCTGTGCTGTGACAAGTCGGTGATGTTACTCAGCCTAGTACTCCGTACCTCCGTACCTCCCCTCCGTACCTCCGTACTCGTACCACTCACTCAAAGCTACCCCTCATTCTCACATGCATAGAGTTCATGCATCATACTTGTAGCAATCAAATCTTCCATTGCCATGATTTGTGTCACTCTCTGTGACTTGCTTCGTTTTGCTAGCAATGCACAAATGCCTAACTAACCCAGACTCCTCGCCAATAGCTCATCAAAATATACATGGTGTCTTGTACAATGCAGTCTGATATATACCCCATCCCATGCCATCCCTTCCCTTCCACAATGCATTCTGTCTCTCCAACAATTTCTTTGTACAGCCCAAATAGCTCCCTGCGATAGCTCTTTCAAGCCATGCACGCCACGCCCACCCCAAAAAAAGAAACAGACACCTCTGCAAACCCAAAACTCCTGCGACCCCCTTCTTCAGGGTCCTTGAAATGTCAAAATGCTAATCCCAGCTCCACCCAAGAAACAGACTGAACTCCATGCTGAATCGCTCCAAAAAAGCAAAGTGGTTGAGGATTATGGATATATGTATAAAAAAGAAATAGATAGTTGAACGCGCCAAGGGTATATTCGCAGTTTTGCAGACCAAACAAAATTTGCAAAGGTGTTGTAGATCCTTCGTCGGTCGCCCGATATTATGCTAACTCTTGATGATTTTGCGTTCATTCCGTTCACTAGAACCCCGACGATGATCTGAAGATATTAGGAATACACAAGATGCATCTGTGTATTCGTTCAGATGATGCTGCGGTGGTGATTATATAGGTACATGTCTAGGAAATGTGAGGTGTGCTGTGTTGCCACCGTAAGCGAGGTTGGGAAAGGAGGCGTTAGCGTCGCGAGTGGTCACTGGGTGGTCCAGGCCACCCTCTCTCGTACGGGCCTCGCGAATACGGGTCGAAAGGCGGCTGGGGGCCTCCTGTTGTTGCAGGAGGTTGGTTCGGCGCTGATATCGGCGGTATAGCTGGTCCGTCCCTCCGCATAGGTGGGAGGCTCTGGGGACCTTGTGAAGGACCAGGGGGAAACCCCGGACCGGCAACAGGGGGGAGTGAAGTCGGAGGGAGAGAGTAGGGTAAAGGACTGTACTCGCCCTGAGCATCAATTCTTCTTCGTCTCGGTGCTCTCTCAGGTCCTGGAGGCTGGTAGCCAGTTTGTGGGGGCCCTCCTAGTGGTTGGCCCTGCCCTTGAAATGACGATGCTGAGCGGATGGAAAGTGGACTCGGTGGGGCCTGCATGGCAAGATGTCTCGTTTCGGGGTTTCTAAACACCACTTCCCTAAATCGGTCCCTCTCCCCTCGGTAAAAGTCTCGTTCCTGATCTGCTTCCCTCACCCTGCGTTCCAAGTCTCGGTTTTGCTGTTGTAGTTTTTCGATGCTCGTGGAGGCCTCTTTCTCCTTTTCTTTCCTACGTTGACGAAATCGCGCTGATGCTCCTGCGTTGCGCGCACGCTTCTCGTCAGCTAACCGCGATGCTTGGCGTACATCCACTGGGACCTGATACTGCCCTGACGACGTAGTAATCGTCAGGACTTGGATGGGATCGCTGGCTGACGCCTGCCTTGAGCTGCCTGCACTGCTGGAATGGAGAGAGCTGCCTTCCTCTTGTTGTGAAGATGTAGGAGCGGGAGCAGTGTACGGACCTTCTGTAGTACCAGACGACCTTTGGTATTGCAGCGCTTGCATTCCACCTCCTCCTGCGGGCTGCTGCATTGAAGAGCCAAACGTTGATCCGGGGAAATACGAAGATGTCGTGGGCGGAGCTTGTCCACCCTTGTGGTACATGAAAGATGCTGGAGATGTTTGGTTCGAGGGGTTTAGTGATGATGCTGACATGCTGGGACTCGCGCTTTGCGAAAGCGGGGCTTGCACCGAAGGCATACTGGTGCGTCGGTCTGCCCCAGGCGTCGAAGCTGTGGGCGGAAATCCATAATGTTGCTGTTGCTGTGTTTGCGCTGGGGGCGTTGGTATTGGCTGTCCATCTGATGCTGATCTCGCCTCAGGATTGTACGCCCGTCCCCTCGAAGGCAGGAAAGGTGATAGCTGCGCATCATAAGTTTGCCCACGCCCTCGTGCAGAACCTGTTGCCCGAGCTGGAGATCTTGGGGTCAAAATCCTGCGCAATCCATAGCCTTCTACTGTTTGGGTAGTGCCTGTTGGAGGTTGCTGGCCAGGGAACGTATGCGGTGTATTAGTCAAAGGACTTGCCCCGAACTGTGGATGAAGTGTGCTCGTTGAGAGAGGCGAATCTAGATTTGTACCACTAACTCGACGATCTGATCCACTGCCTTCGGGCTCTGTGGGGTTTAGAATCGAATGAACCCCTAGATCTCTTGAAGGCCCCAAAGACCTCCAGTCTTCTACATTTGGTGCGCTACGAGCATGTTGATGAGATGGTTGCAAGTGCGGCTGGAATGCGCGAGCCCCTGGTGGCTCGACATGATGTCTTTCTGGCTGTCGCCCCCCCTGTTGAGGACCATCTCGAACCTGGACAGATGGCAGTGTTATTCTCTGACCATCGGGAGGTGAGCGAGATGCAGGACGAGACGCAGGAGGCCGCTGCGACATCGAGTCCTGATCCCCTAACCCTGGTTGGTCCCGAGGACCGGGACATTGACGTTTTCCACTTCCTTCCCAACACTGTTGGTAGCTATGGAGCTTATATACAAAATCAGCAAGACGTTTTTCGAGGACTTCTGGAGACTGGGTTTCCGGGAATCTAGTTAATCTTGGAGGAGTTCCCCGCCCTTCTCGAAAGCCAGTGAAAGCGGGACTTTCGCACAACGGGTACTTCAGAAGACCTTGTACAGCCACCGCGAATTAGGTATATTCAGATTGCTAATAAAGCTTTCCCACTGAGCGGTGAATAGTCAGTGTTGGTTGCTATTTTGAGGAAGGTGGTTCGAGGATTCGTTTTTTTGTCGTTAAGCGCGGTTCATTGGTCGTGCGCCGCACCAGGACTTCTGAGGATGTAGATTTCTTGCCTGATGTGAGGTGAGTTGTCTTTAACAGGGGTGCTGGCGGTGGACGATGAATGATGTTGATGGCAGGCGGCGCAGGTTGCGTCGAAAGATGGTAATGTCGACGAAGGCCAAGTGATTACTGTACGACGAGTCACTGGACATTAGTTTCTGCGCATGCGAAGAATATAGCCCCGTTGACCCGGCTGTTTTTCAAGAGTGTGAATGGAAGGTTGGGAGACATACAAGTGGGGGAAGTCTATAGTAGGCGGGCCACTCAAGAGCTTGAAGGGCAACGAGGGCTTGCGATTTGTTTGGGTAAGAAAAAGCCTCGGCCTTGAAATGTTTCTACAGGCTGCTGAAGAATCCGCCCATAGAATGTCTCGACGTGTGGTTGTTTGTTGTTGGATGACGCTTTTAGCTCTACGCAGCTTTTCCACAAGCCTGCATTCTTATTGCATTGGGGCCCCCCAAGCTTTTGGGTTTTAATCGTTGCCAGTCCCACACCTCTGCCCACAGACCACAATGACCCTGACCGTACCAGCCAGAAAGGAACTCAAGCTGTCAGGGTTCGTGACAGGGGCGGGTCTTCTAAGGAACAAGCTGGGGTCTGTAGACCTGGTTGCAGTAGCCCAGCCAAGGTACCGGGGGCCTTCGCATGCTAAGATGATGCTGAACATGGCTTGTGCTCAAGATGGCTTAGGGCAGAGAAACACCTGGGAATTCATCCTCGCAGTGGAGGCGGACCCAGCAGACAGGCCATCGCTCGCGCGGAAGACGGGAGGCGTACCCCTGTGTATCACGTTATATTATGAGCAGTCGGCAGTGGGCACATGGGAAACAGATGGGACTGGCACGAACGAACGAACGGCTGGCCGGCGGTGAACACAGAATAGTGAACACCGCTGAAGAGAAGATGGGACGGGGGGACGGGGGGGCGCGATGCTGAGAAGTTGCTAGCCACTCGGCCTCCTCAAGGCGTTAGGTTATTATTAGGCTTATATGCGTTATTCTCTAAGAGGTCAGAAAATATAGCTAACTCGGAAGCTTGGGGGCGGGAACGGGGACGGGCAAGGGGTCCCTAAGCTTATTAGATTTTACTCGGTATAAATCAGCACGACACAGTCAACTTGAACGGAGTACGGAGTAACAAAAGGCGCAGCAAGCGCTACAAAGCAGTTGCCCCCAAAATTTTCAGGCTCTTTCTCTCCTTCTCCTTCGTACTCCGTACAGCGCACTTGTTCGCTGCCGTAAAGGGGCGGTTGAGTGACGCGACTAAAGGCCCCTAAAGACTCCTGCCATTTCGCCCCAGGCTACCAGCCGTGCTCCGTACAGTACGGACTACGGAGTACTACTGGTGACTGACTTGACTAAATTAGTAACCCGTTCGCGAACTTACTTTGTGTCTTGCCATGATGCCTTGCAGCACTGCAGGTAAATATATTGCGCGCTTGGTCTGATTGACCGAGACGCTATCGGACTGCAGTAGTATATCCGCTGCCTGCAGGAAACGCATCTTGTTGTTGGTAACTTTTCAACTCAAGTGACTGCAGAGTTCAATGCGGAGAAGGTAGCATTAATAATTGGCCGTCAGCATTCAAAAAATCACCGTGAAGCATTATTGCTACGACTTTTAGTATCAGCACAGAATCCACGGCGCTTCTCTCTCTCAGTCACTTCAGTTCACTCCGATGGTTTGCTCGCAGGATTTGGCAGTTGACGCTATATTTGGCAGGATTGCTTTTGCCGTCAGTTTCCAACAACTGCCACAATCCTAGCCACACCACAATCATGAATTCGTCATGCGCTTTAACTCCTGGATCCCAGTCTCCCACGAGGGACCCCATATTGATCCATAGATTCCGAATACGCGTGGCTTCCATGCTCCAAATGGAGAAAACAGCAGCAAGATGATAATGATAATGATAATAAATAAGGTGCCCTTCATCAACTTCTCATTTTCATTCCTGTCAAGCTAGAGTATTATCTGCTACAGATTTTGTTATTCGAAAAGAAGGTCGAATTGTTGCAAATTTGCTAGCAAACCCAAAGCCCAGGGCATCGGTGCCTATCGGCAGCAAGATGAGCTGCAGTAGCTCCGTCCTTGTGGGTTTAGAATCCGCACGGGTTCTATTGGGATTTCTAGACGTCAACCATGTGCTGATTCTGTTCATTGCTCCGAAATCACCGGTAAAGATCAATAGTCCACAAGCAATTTCCCCATAGAAAATACGAAGAATGAAGTAGAAGTAATATCAATTGCGCAAGGGATGCGTCAAACTATACCCAGATTCTGGATAGCGATTAATATTAACAGAGTCATGCGCCACGCGCCGTGGCGTGGGGGAGAAGGTGCACCGAATCTCCTGCCGCAAATCGTCATTTCATACTGCATGCTATGCATGGCAGCCCAAAGCATTCATACCTAAAAACCATGTCATATAACCCCAAGTTTAATGCAGATCCAGTATGAATGGGGTAACTCTGCTCGGTATACTGTCTATACTCCGTAAAGTATTTTGCAGGCAAATTTCATTAAGAAGCTCTACCCTATGAGCAAAGAAGATGAACAGGTAAGAAAAGGAGAAGGTCGCCAGGAAATATCCCGAAAAGGTCCCGTAGCAAGACTCCCAAGAACACAACATTTCAATACCACTTTAGGCATCGGTTCATCCTGTTAAACGCCGAGTCGGTGGTTGCAGCGTTCTGTCCGTTGTTTCAATTCGGTGATTACTTGCTTGTATATCCTCAAGGGTATGCGCCGTCCTCGCATTACTCCTCCGTACAGCGGGCGTGATTGGGCTTGTGTTTCCAATCACAAGGGGCCCCAGAATCAGGGCAAGACGCTACAGATAGCCGGTTGGCCGTCGGCATTTGCCCTGGGCCGTAAAGAAGCTTTAACCTTTTTCACCCCATTTAAGGCTATAAATTAGCCTCGCATCGCATCGCTCACAGCCAGCGGCCGGCCAGTTAGCTTTGGAAAAAAGACGTCCGCAGGAACTATCCGGTCTGAGTCTGAGGAGATCAAAAGAAATTAGAGATAAGATACGAAGTGATCTTTGCGCTACAGTATAATGCAGCTGAGCTTTAGCGAGTCCCAGACTCCCGACTAGACTCGAAAAATGCCCCGAATTCTGCAAAGTCTCATCCCAAGTTTTCTGGAGGCTGAAAGAACATGGAGATGGGCAGTTTCACCAGTCAAGCGCCTGAACGGCTCGGCGTCGTAGCCTGAACTGTCAAGCCCTAGATTTCGAGATTGACCGCGGGGTGCTTCTCAACCCGATCCATCATTTTAGGGTCAGATCTTTCTCCCAAAGCTGTGGTAAATGCCAAAGTTAGCGTCTTCTTAGTGTTCCCCGTATAAATTCTGGATCGCCTTCCGCTCTTAAACAGCGGCTCAATAGTCCGGAGTAATACGTACATTACTTCGACTTACGAAGTACTTCCCCTGTCCTGTCCTATGGCGTTCGACAAAGTGGACGCGGGCGTGTGCTAAGCAGGCTAGGTACGGTACGTCCCTCGGCACGTAAGTTGTACTGTCCCGGAAGTACCTGGCTTTCCAGCATTCGTCCACATGGACATAGATCGCCGCCTCATTCTCGATTGGGTCAGACTTAGGTCGATTTGAGTAAACCCGCTCAGTTCATTTGACGCCTTGCCCCGTAAGGAATAAGCAGCGTGACTAGGCAGCCTTAAAAGAACGATGATCCTGGTCGGATTTCCGTCATAGAAGCTTTGCTAATATTTACCCCATACAAGGAGATGAATAATCGGAAATTAACAAAACAGGCCTTCGAATCTTGCTTTTACGGAAACTACTTACGAAAGTGTCCAGGCCAATATAATACAGCATGTAGAATAAATTATAACGAGAAGCGAACCATATTCGAACCGGCAGTTCGAATCCAGTCGCATATAGAAAAACAAGGCAACTCACAGCAAGTTCAAATGTGGGACAAGACAAGGCGGACGCTCGCTTCTGCATGCAGCATGGTGCATATTGGCATCCCGCTTTTGCCTAATCCCAAGATGAGATAACCCGCATGCTGAACCCTTGCAGCTGCAGGCCACCGCATGAAGACTCGACAACGGACGTGCATCTCGAGGTATCGAAACAGTCATGTGGCTCGGCTACAGTAGGCTGTACAGTAATTTGGGAGAGAGGAGATTCGCAATAAAACCCCACGAGCGAGCGCGTTAAAAACGGGTTTGCATACCGAAATACATATCGCTGATCCTCTTCTCTTCTGTTCATGTACGTTATCCTTGCCTCGATGCTATCGAAAAAAAAGTTCAAGTACGTGAAGGGAACGACTCGCTGGCTGAGCAAGTTTTCCTACTGGCAGGGCAGGATCAGCAACCCAGTTCTAGAAGCACAGCCGCGAGCGCGAGCTTGTCCTTGTGTCCCGAAGCGCGTCTATGGAGTGTTGTGTTGTCTGGAGTCGCGGAGTAAAACGAACGTACGAAGGACTCCAAAGGGGCAATTCTTATTGTGTTTGGCATCCGCACGATGATGACAAAATGCTCCTGCTCATTGTTTCTTCGTACCTGAGCAGCACCAGGTGAAGATTTCAACATACAGCATTTGTTCCCTGTCATCCCACGTGGCACACGTCTAGACTACTCCGTAGTAGAGTCTACTCCGTACAGCAATTGCCGGACCCCCAAGCCAAGCTTGACCAACCCGAAATTCCCGAATCCTGCGCTTCATGGGAGGCTTTCAAGTCATTGAGTGATTGGCGTGACGCGACGAGATGGCGGCGCGCTTAAGTAGGTGATTGCCTTGTGCACGTGCAGCTGACGAAGTTTAGGGGACTCGACAGTTTTGCTTGCCCTGCCGAGAAAGCGCCACGGATTTTTGAACTTACCCCCAGCCACGTAGCACTTTCAAAATCTACTGTACCATAATAATGAATACCGCTTTTCTACTTCGGTCCTCCGCCGGCTAGAGACGCACCATAAACATTGTTGATGCGGTGAGTATCGCAAACTCTGTTTTGCGGGTTCGAACTTAGCGGTCAAGACCCAGAAAGTCGTAAATCTGCAGCGCTTTGCCCATCAGGTATTATGGAGTTATATCTGCAGAGTGATGAGCTGCCATGTGTACATGTAATGCAGGAACCTAGTCTCGACCACATTCATCCGACAGCCATACTCCGTACAGTAATAGGTTCCTGCTTGTTTTTTTTTTTATATTTCAGGGCTGCTAGCGGTATGCGGGAAATAGCGTCAGCCACGCTTTGAGCCTAGGCTTCGACGTGATCAAGGTGCAGATTTCTCCGTGATTGACTCCATGTTTTGGGGTTGGCTGAGTTGCAACTTGCCAGGATGGCTTGTCTAAATTGAATTGTCCAAAGCGTCCTTCAACGAGTTAGCTTTGTAGACTACAGCACGGCACGACCCGCTTGCATGTTGGGCAGCGTTGCACATCACATCGCTTGCATCAGGAGTTTAAATAGTGACGGGGAGGACGTTGCCGAATATAGCGGTCAGCCGTGCTTGTAAGAAATGGCCGAAGCAATTGTACGAAGTACTTCGAAGTAAATGTTGCCGAAGTACTTGATCCCTAGCTTTAAAGGTAAAATATTGTAGTCTGATTGCAACTACTGTACCTGCCAAGTTGATGCAAAAAGACTTCAAGAACGCGAAAAGGAGAAGTATGATATGACTAGCTTTCTTGCCTGGAAATGCTTCCACAGACCCATCCCAGTGTTGGGTATTGGGACTGCTTAGCCCTGGTATGGATTCAAACACCCACCACGACAGATGGCCATGGAAAGATGGGAAGAGATACAAGTTTCACAACGTCGACAGCCACGACTGCCCCCAATACCAGTCCATATGAAAGAAGTAGAACATACAATGAAAAAACTCTCCGATACAATGTCGTAATACCAATAATTTACCCGATATCAAAATCTGCAAAACACTGTGCCTGGCTAAATTTACAACAGCCTAAAAGCAAAACGCGCCCATACATCCGCCGCAACACCGAAATAGTATCTCGAGCCTGATCATACCAGTGCGTCTCCATTGGAATCTAAGATGCTGCAAATATTTACAGAAATAGATCCCGAACAGACGCGTCCAGTGCGGGACTCAGGCCCGTCAACCGAATTTAACAGGCGAACAAGTATATATGAAGTACACTGGCCCGCACGTATTCCGCGTGTATTTTGTTGATGGATGACTTGAAGCACTCATTTCCTGTCATCGAGGTCTTGTTGTCGAACCATGGTGGTTGAATCTTGATGGGTTGCGATCGTGGGAAGAGTCGGAACCTTCTTTTTCTCAGTCTCGCTTGCGGCAAAACAGTGGAATTATGACCTCAATACCGGATCCTATACATGCCCCAGCCAAACCTCACCTCCTAACAACAAAGACAACATCTTCAATCTTCTCCTGGTGGAATTGGATCCTTTCTTTCCTCCAGCCCAGCAAGAGTTCTAAGATGGCGGAATTCAAAACATGGACGGTGACCGAGCCCTACCTCAATATACACTGCGAATTGGGCGAGGGGCCGTTTTACGAGGCGGAGAGAAACACACTACGCTTTGTGGATATCATTAAAAAACACCTCCACACGGTTGATCTTGCCGCGGGCCCAGAGTCTCTGAAGACGCTACAGCTTGATATGCCTGTGGGTGTAACTGCTGATATCGAAGGCGTGGATGCCAGCAAGAAGATTCTCGTAGGAGGCAAGAGTGGGATTTATATTCTGGAACGGGAAACTGGCAAACATGATTTGCTGAAGAGGTTCTATGATACCGAAGAGAAGGATGAAAGATTGAGAAGCAATGATGGAGCGGTGGACCCAGAAGGAAGATTTTGGATTGGGACTATGAATGATTTCTGGGTGGGCAAACCACAACCCGAAGGTTAGTGAAAGAACCCTCTGCTTTCTTCATAATCTCCTAGTGGTTTGTTTAAGAAATGCCCTGCTGGTGCTGGTCTCTTAAGAACATGAATTGCCGGGTGAAGGTGTCTCCTCAAGACGCTCCTTTCGTTGCAGTCTTCGACAGTCACGTGTTAATAGGAAATCTACATCTCTCACTCATCCAGTATTATTAGACCAAGCTCAGCTTCTGACTTTTCACAGGCACTATCTTCCGTTTCAACACAGATCTCTCACGCTACACCGTGCTTTCTTCCCTAACAATACCAAACAGTATTCGCTGGTCACCGGACCACAAAACCCTGTACTTCGTCCACTCGAGCGCGAAACGCATCCTAGCATTCGACTATTCCGTCTCGACAGGTGATCTCAGCAACGAGCGAGTATTCTTCGAGTACGATGGAGAAGGAGAACCGGATGGGTCCCGAATAGACGACGAGGGGAACCTCTGGCAGGCCATCTACGGCGATGGCTGCGTGATCAAGATATCGCCCCAAGGCAAGGTGATTGGCCGGATCGAGTATCCTACAAAGTGCATTACTTGCCCCGTGTTTGTAGGGACGGAGTTGTGGGTTACGACTGCAGGTGGTGATAAGGAGAAGTACAGCGGTGGCGTTTTCAGAGTCGATGTCGGGGTGCGAGGTCTGAAGGATTTCAAGTTCAGACTGGAAAAGGATATTCCAGGCCTGTAAGATCTCAATTGGTCCCATACCTTCAGTGAGAGAGGCAGCTCACGTAGCAAAATGAATAGTGTTATAGATCCAGGATTCGCGAGTTGCTAAATCCAGTAAGTTCCATCATCTAACAGAGGACATCACCTCTGTGGTGAGGGACTCTTCTGAGTTCTGGGAAATCTTAGGCCTGTTATTATCTCACCTTAGCTTTTCACCTAGGAAGTATCCTTATATTCGCCTATCTAAGGTACTAGGATGCAAGGTCCATGATGAAGTACAGCCCCACCAACACAACCCTGAAATCGCGCATTTCCTTGTCTCGGTTATGGAAATAAAACAGTAACCAATGCTTTTTTTAAACGGGGTTTTCCCATTCGATCGGATACCAGCATTTTGATCACATCTTACGGAGTAAACATCTCAAAATGACCCTTTCCTTTTCCCATGGATTTACCCGAGCTCGATCTGCAAGACCATCACCCCCTTGAAACTGCTGCATCATCGGCATGCGGCTCAAGTGGACGTATCACCTCCGAACCCGGCAATGGGAGCCTCACATACAGTACGGATACCACCCCACCATCCCACATCACAAGTACAGGGTATTGCCACTACTTTCAAATCAAGGATTATAACATAGCTAAAGCAAGGTATTAATTGGCGGAATAGATCCTTAGGTATTTACGATCATTCATGCCTTATCTGGGGATCAAACCGCTAAGAAATACTTTACTTTATATACGACGGAGTAGATTGAGAATATTTCCGAGCCGGAGTCTATACAGGGCCTCAGCAGATAAACTACAACTTTCTACAAAATATGCTTTTATAGGGCCTTTATAGAGTCCCGCTGCCGGAAGCACCCTTTTCCTAGTAGAAAGTAGGGGGTTTTAGTAGTTTAATTACTAAATAAGGCATAAATGATCTGTCCAGGGGTTTTTATAGCTACTAGAAGCTCTCTATTACCCTAGTCATATCCTGGTTTTAAGTGGAAAGTTGCAGTTCATCTGATAAGGCCCTGTATAAGCCTGGTAAAAGGCATATAATCCTTGATTTGCAAGTCTGGTACATATAGTAGCAACACCCTGTACTTATTTATCATTTGGCCTAATTTTATTCATATTACCCCCTTATCATCGCCGTGGAGCTTTTCTAACCTAGCTAGCAACTCGCAATAACCGTAGGTGTATAGTACTCCATACATAGTTCCCCCGAATTGTTCTCAACGCACAAGTTCTCAGCCCACCACACAACCTTACTCCGTACAACCTAATCCCCCAGACCTTACACATACAGCCAGCCCTCCCGCATAACTCCATCCAGGAACCTCACCTCATCTCCTACAGCCCATCCAATCCTCTCTACACAAAGCCACTACTACTACAGAAGCGTCTCATTAACTACCTACCTAGCAAAAAGCATCCCATCCCATAACACACCAAACAACGGTGCTTCATTCCTCCGGAAAATCCACCTACTGGTACTAAGTGCCCCGGCTTTTTCCTATGTAGCATAGGTAAGGAGCAAGCATTGCATTAGGCTTTTATAGAGAAGGCCGTATTATTAAGACCGGCTGAACCAATAGAAACGAGGGAGTCTTGCTGCGTGTTTGTTTGATACTGCATCTGGGATATGGGATATGGGATATGGGATATTGCGGAAACTAAAATCAAGGGATGCACTGGGTAGGTTATATGATGATTTATATAGTAGGTATGGTATGGATGATTTTGCTTGTGGTGTTTATGGAGGTTTGTTATTACAGTAGGTAAGTAGGTAGTTGCTAGAAAGAATAATACTAGCTAGGCATAGAGGATTTGAGATCTTGTGGAGAATTCTAACTAGCAACGAACCATAGGGAATGAAGGCGGAGTAGTATGCAATAGATTCTTATTTAACAATACTTGTAAAAGGTCTGAACGAATTATAAATGCTGGGGAGAAGTTATATCGGGTTTTGATTTAAAGGTTAATGCTAGATATACCATATACCATGGAAGGCCATGTGAATCTACTGTAGGCTGAGGCGGAGATGCTAATATATGCTTATCTACTTACGGACGACGATGATACTATATGAATCCTAAGCTATACTGAGTAGCGCAGCCTTTTACTTTCTACCAGCTGCTTTTTACATATAAATTTAGTAATAGGTACGGAGTACAGAGTAATCCACCAGATCTAAGCAAGCCTAGCTACAGTACACAGCAATGCTCAAGCCCAAGGAAACGGCCAACAAGTACCTCTACATCAACCCCATCACGCCATCCCAGAGCGAGACCCTGGCTTCGGTTGAAAAGGCAACTGCAAGTAAATGGGCTGCTGAGCATGGTGATGCCGAAGCGCAGAAGGCAGCTGGCTTGGCCATGCAAGATGGCTGCTGGGATTTCAGCGCCGCCATGACCTTGATTCGGTATATTAATACCGTCGAGGGACATGGTGGGAACTATGATACGTATAGAGAGACTGCGAATGATTTGCTCGGGTTGCCGGAGATGGAGTTGGATGAGGTACTGTGAAGGGTTGAGAAGAGGGTTAGCGAGGCGCTTCTAGAATTCTAGAGTGCTGTGAATGAGGGGAAATCTCGAGGAGTTTGGATCCCATTTCAGATGGGAAATAAAGCACTTCACTCTTCTTTTACAAAACGTGCCCACTGTTTATTCATCACGGCTCGTGCTGCCAAAAAGTAAACTGCGAAACACAAGAATCGTCGAAAAGCATAAATCTTTTACTCGCTCCTAAAATAGCTGTCTGGAATTTTTGCAAGTACTTGCATTCTCTTTCACTTTTCTCTCTAAATCCAGCAGGAAAGTCAATGAAAGTTATATTTAACACGACGCAAAGGAATGATATCCGAAGTTGCAAAATATATGCCAACATTGGAATAACCAAAAATATACATGGCACGAGTATAGAGGAAATGCAACTAGGGCCTCTGGCCACGCTTGAAAATTCTCGTGGATATCCAAGCCATTGGAATTCCTTGGTTTAATAAGCCATCCCGGGACTAGATCGCGCGAAGTGATAACTATGGCACTCCTGTAATAAAATCCTATATCAAGTTACCCGATTCTTGCTGACTTCATCCCTCAACGACGTCAGCTGGAGACACCTTGGCCAAAAGGAACTTGCCTTTACCAGGAACTGGAGCCGCATGATGACACATCATGCGGAAGAGGCTATTTCGCAAGCAATGTGGCAGTATCTTTGCACGAAGCTGTGAAAGACTACTAGCGAGTCTGCCATCCCATTTAACACTCGGTGAGGAAGGAAGACAGCCACCTGGCTTGATACAAGTCGCTGCCTTATACGCATGTTGCCGAGAATAGATGTCTCAATTGGAAGAAATGATACAACGTAAAGGCCAGGGTGGGGATCTTGAAATTGGCATGATTTTGCATCTGGACACCAAACGTACAGACAATAGTGAGTATTCAAACCCAGAGTAGTTACTGTGGTGGAGGAACTAAAACAGACAAACAGGAAATATTTAGAGATTGGACGAGACTAATGCTGAAGAAATTACAGAACAGACTGAACTTACGGTGCTCAATTTAGGAATCACCAAATATTCCAATGGCTAGAGAACTTGAGATAATCCGACAAATAACTTCCAAGGGAGCGAAGAATCTCTGGCAGTTTCTTGTCGTTCATTCCCCTACGGAAAAGGATCCAGGTTTGAAAACCGTAGTTACTTTGGACGATCCATTAGAAAACTATTGACACTTTGAAGAGTCGCTCTATTTGGATTCGCATCTGGCATCGATGTTGAAATCCATCCCAGTCGACTTCTAATAAAGCTCTTATCGATAGTAGGGTTCGTCTTCTCCTGGAACTTACCCTCGCCGTCAAAAAACAGGCAGAGAAGAGCAAGCGCAACACCAATAGCTAGATCTTTACCACTCTCGCAAGAGATGACGATACGGCTGGCCACAGCACTCTGCTCTTTTAGCCTTGATGCATTTCTTTCCACAAATGCCACGATGAACGGTAATGCTGCTCGGAGATTTCGACTACCCACCTTATGAGGTCCAAGTCCAATGTCCAATCTTGTGGCAGACGTCGTCCAAGTTCCTTCTTTAGTGGCCGTTGGCCGGAGAAGAATTGTTAGATCACCATCCTCCGTGGTAATTGCGGATATTTGAGTAACTAACAACTTCGCTGTAGGCTCTACACATCTTGCGCCTCCTCCGCCAACAGGCCCCATAATGGCTGCTTGTTCGACAAGGGTACATATGAGTTCCGGCAGATCGAATTCTGGAGTCGAAAACAAAGCGTCCCGATTCGACCAGAAAATAGATGGCGTTAGGCCGTGAGCCCAGTTCTCCGTGTCGTCTCCGGCTCCTTGGATGTAGCCCCCTTCACTGGATTCCCCGCCTGCCACTTTCCGTGAAACTGTACAGCATATAAGAGGATGAAAATCTTCGAAGACAGATGATGTAGAGACTATGTTAGATTCGGGAGTTACCCAGATTGGACGCAGAGGTTTCGATATATGGCATTTGTAGGTTTCAAGGGATATATCGAGGGCCTCGAGGGACCTTTGGAAGTATGGCAATAGGGCGGAGATTTGGGCGTTTTCAGTACTCGATACAACTTGTGGGGGAGTATATAAATCGTGATATTGAGAATCGGCAGGGAATAAAACACGGTTGATGACGCTGCACCATATAGGTATTGTCTTGCTTAGAGCATCGGGCATTCCTAGCAGCAGTCAGCAACAAGGAAAACACGTCGGAAGTCGAGCTCCTTACGTTTCCCCCGTCTGGTAGAATCGACAATGATACACCCGTCATTCTTGCCAATAATCTCGAGCAGGTGAAGATTCAGTCGCCTCGAACTGAACTTCCAAACTCCGGTATGTCCATCTGTGCTCTTGAAATAGGCGCTCCCTCCTTTCATCACAGGATCAATGTACCAACTTCCGCACCGCTCATTTGCAATTAGCGGTCGCCCGTACGCTGCCTGTATCTTCTCTGCAAAAGCTGCATCTTCCTCAATGGACCGGAGGCGGTTGTGAATGGAAAGTGTAGACCTCTTGAGCTCGCCGAGTGTTTTGGAGAAGTTGTGGTTCGCCTGGTCGGAAAATATAAGATCTGCAGTCGTAGGAGCGGGCATTGAACACCGTTGTTATTAGATCCTTGTTATACGGAGGAGAATGGGAGTTGAAGTGTAGTGGGGGTGCAGATAGATCTGGTGGATCACCATTATATTTCCGCTTACGTAAGCATGTCGGTCTGGTGCACCAGGTGTGGTGGTGCATCTCCGTCTCTTTCAACACCACGTTCAACCTGATCATTCTAAACGAAACAAACACATACACGCAAACTCCCCGGATGGGAAAATTCAACTTTGGTTTTCTCAAGTTTGATTTGCGAATGATTCTTCCTCACTATTGCCTCTCAAGTCGAGAGACGAAACTCAGAACTGGCCTTCTCCGAATCCACTACGTCTGACAAACACAGCCCTTCGACCACCAGGACTGTGCTGGAACAATTCTGTTGACCATGATCCGCCCACTCGGTTTCATGAACTCGTGTTGCTGATTCCATGGCACTATCAGGGACTACTCGAGTATCCATTCTCTCACTCAAGTGATGTTTAAGGCCAATGCAAGCCACACCACTTCAGCAATCAGCTGTTAGCTTCTCATCCTGGTTTACCTAGCCCTATTCATTCAGGATGTTATTGCATATAACTCTTCTCATTCGTCGGATCTGAGAGCTCTTCCATCAAATGACTGTTTCCGGGCCAAGTGTTCTCTTTTCAGCAAGAATTGTGTCCGAAATCCTTGCGGAGTACAGCAGGGTATGCAATTCTTTTCTGACTTCTCACGAATCAAATCCTTCCGAACCTTCCGAATTTCCAAGAACGATCTATTTAAGCTTGTTTCCTTTAAAATGCTGACGATCCCAAAATGGCATACTTATTAGTCATACATTAATTCCACTTTTCATACTTTACTGTAGGCTGTAGCTATTCGCGCCCCCACAGTCTGGTAATTTCAATCTCGTTGTCCAATACATTTTCAAGGCTTCGACAAAATCAATGCGGTTTATCTATCAAATATCCGTACTTATATTAAGGAGTCCTAAGCGGGTGTTTCGAGCCTGTTTCTTGTTAATTTGCCTTGTACTCTGATTGGATCTCGGCTGTATAAACATTTCTCCTACCCCAACAAGTTCGGGCTTGGGTATAAAGGATCTGACGGCCCCCCATTTTCCGGAAAAATTTGAGTTACATTAGAACGGGGCGAGTGGAATTTTGGTACCGAATACTTGGCAAGTACGGAGTATTCGGTGGCTTTGCCTGTTTAGTGTTTGATATTAATAGCTGAGCCTCGAAGCTTCAGGGGAGCTGGTGGGAGTTTGTGGGGTAACCATGTGGATGCGTGAAAAGTATACTCGCTCCTGGCAGCTTCACAAGCTGGTCCTAACAAGCGAGCAAACCACTTTCATTTTCTATCTAGAACAAGACAGGCTCAATAGACCTTTCGGAAAGCATCTAACGGTCTAATCAACTTTGTTTAAGAAGCGAACTAAGCAGTCGCGGCTCAATATACACTGTGGAGTGACTGACTGGTGACTGGTCATGGGTGTGATTTCCTTTGCCGGTACTGAAGGATCGCCGCTGGGGAGGGTATCTCACATTGAGGGGTGTACGGAGGTACGCGATAAAGTTTATCCATCGCAGCCAGAGATCGGTTGGGTCATTGAATCCTTCAATCACAGCCCATCAATTCTGAACTTGCCAAGTGCACCCAATTTGGTTCCAAAGCCTCCGAATGGACACACCTGAGTCGTTGTCACTTCATCAAAAGGGGTTTCATAGCTCGTGCCCCACACAAACTTTGTATATAAGTCCCGGTGTACTTCCTTCTGATTTGATTTAGACATCACCAACATTTCTCTTCTTTACTTGTGCAAGATACGATTTTCACACTCATTACATTCACACTCATTATGTATTCCAAGATCGCTCTTGCTTCTATTCTTCTCCGCGCTGCCCATGGCCAGCAAGTCGGTACTTTAACCACAGAAACACACCCTTCCCTCACTTGGCAAACTTGCACTGCTGAAGGGAGCTGCACGGACAAGGCTGGTAAAGTTGTCCTCGATGCCAACTGGCGATGGCTTCATGAGACTTCTGGGTAAGTCAAAGTCCACACTGTTCAACCCAATGCCGGCGGCCGTGCTAAAGCAGAACCATATGCAGATCCACCAACTGCTACACTGGGAACACATGGGACGCAACTCTCTGCCCTGATGATGCTACCTGCACCACGAACTGCGCAGTTGATGGTGCCGATTACACTGGCACCTACGGCGCTACCGCATCGGGAAGCAGCCTCAAACTTGACTTTGTTACCAATGGAGGATCATCGCCGAACATTGGTTCTCGATTCTACCTCATGTCAGATGACAGCACTTACGAGACTTTCAACATGCTCAACCAGGAGTTCACCTTCGATGTAGATGTATCCGCACTCCCTTGCGGTCTGAACGGAGCGCTGTACATGGTGAACATGCCTGCAGACGGTGGATTGTCCGATACCAACAAAGCTGGTGCTGCGTATGGAACCGGGTATTGTGACTCTCAGTGTCCTCGTGACCTGAAGTTCATCGCCGGCGAGGTAAGCTATAACTCTTTATCCCGCAGTGACTTGTAGCTAATGGTACTTTAGTCCAACTCTGAAGGATGGGTTGCATCCAACACCAGTGCAAATTCCGGCGTCGGTCCTCGCGGAGCATGCTGCGCGGAAATGGACATCTGGGAAGCCAACTCCGTCTCCTCCGCCTTCACCCCTCACTCCGGACCATCAAACCTGACCGTGTGCGACGGTGACGCCTGTGGCGGCACCTACTCAACCCCCAGATACGCAGGCGACACCGACCCAGACGGATGTGACTTCAACTCCTACCGCCAAGGCGACAAGACGTTCTACGGCTCCGGCATGACCGTCGACACCACCAAAGTCATGACCGTCGTCACGCAATTCCTAACAGACGACGGAACCGCAACAGGCACCATGAACGAGATCAAGCGCTTCTACGTCCAAGACGGCGTCGTGATCCCCAACTCGGAATCCACCATCGCCGGCATCGCCGGGAACTCGGTCAACGACGAGTACTGCGTGGACCAGAAGCAGGTTTTCAACGACACCGACTCGTTCAACGACAAGGGAGGCTTCAAGTCCATGACCGAGGGCATGTCCGCCGGCATGGTGCTCGTGTTGAGTCTGTGGGACGACTACTACGCCAACATGCTCTGGCTCGACAGCACCTACCCGACCGACTCCACGGCCGACACTCTGGGCGCTGCCCGTGGAACGTGTGATACGACGTCGGGCGTGCCCGCTGACGTCGAGTCTTCGGCAGCTTCCGCCTCGGTCACGTTCTCGAATATCAAGACTGGGCCCATCAACTCGACCTTCTCGGCTACGGGTTCCACCAAGCGATCCACCTCCGAGGATTCCAAGGCTCACTGGCGACGGGCTGCATCTTCGCTGTGGTGAAGAAATATACTTTGGCCCTTTGGGGCGGTGGGAAATTTGACGCTCTTTTTAGGGACTACCTACCCACTCTCTTGTAAATATAGACTACGTGAGTGTTGCGAAACCTCGTCGGTCATTTTCTTTTTAGCTGGTCTATTTTACCTGTTTCTGTACATACTTAGATTCTGATTTACCAATTGATTTGTTACCCAATCTTGACTCAGAAGTACAAGTGATATACATAATACATAGAGATTACACCACCGCCATATTACATTACAGATTACAAATCCCTATCCACCAACCGAGCACCTCACCTCAGCTCACCCCACCCCGCCAAAGCCTTCCCGGCCAACTCCCTACAAGCATCCATCCGACATCTCAATCCGCACCGCCAACTCTTTTATACTTGAAAACTTCCGTACAGTACATCTTGTACTATACAAACGGATGGATTTTCATCTAATGAAGCCGAGAAACAACTAAGCTGTGAAGCTACTCTCGTACGTACGGTACGTCTTATGCTGATGGCTTTAACTTATTTGAACCGACAGATATTCTGTTATCTAGATATCAAGTCACGGCCATGCCACGTAGCCACTACAGTATCTCAGATATCTCTTAACTTGCGTTCTGCAAGCTACACCACACCACACCAACGGGGGGCTAGATTTCGAACCTGCCTGCCCGCATACTCGTTCGTATTATCTACGCAACGAATCTTCTGCACTCAACACAACCTATATGCCGTGCAGCTGGCCCGTAATCATGTTATAATCAGGGAAGGGAGGATAATCACTTGTTAGAAATGAATGAGTGTTTAATACTTATGGTTGTGTCTAATTACCTGAATTGATTAATGCCATCCAGAGGAAATACTTGCGTGGAAAGGAATTAGTACTTGAAGTAACGAACTTGGAAGGGGTTATGAAGTTGGTGAGGTATGATATGTGACTGGTGTTGTTTGTTCGAGGGAAGAGGTGGCTATCGTAAGACGAGATTGTAGGAGAAGATTTGATATAGTAAGTATGGCTTAGTTTTACTTGAATAATTGCTGTTATAAGGCTGGCTTTTTGAAAAGTAGAGCACCTGATATGATCACATGAAGATGCCAAGTAAGTAAAACGCAATGAGTCGAACTATCATCATTGCCGTCGTTCATCATAAATCATTCCTTCGTAACCTGTTCCATAACCCCTTAACTCCTCGCCCAAAACTTGGACATTTTCGCCTATCCATCTACATGACATTCCGCGGATCCAAACTCTCAATATCCGCACTCTTCGCCGCGCCCTCAAACACAAACTCACTAACCAGCTTCCCTGTCGCACAGCTATTCTGGATCCCCCAACACGTATGGCCGCTCGCTAGTATCAGTCCCTTTATTCCCGTGTCGCCGATAATAGGACCACCGCCAGTGGAAACAAGAGGGAGGTAGCAGGCTTGTTTCGCAAGCACTTTTCCGGCTTTGAGCGTGGGGGAGATGGAGGAAATGTAGGCGTGCATATCGTCGCAGCTGGATTCGTCACAGACTACGAGGTCAGAGGCGGTGGGGAGGGGGATGCGTTCGTCGCCCTCGCCTATCCCTCACTGTTAGCATATTGCCACCAACCAAGAAAAGGGGACATACCACAAGCATAAACAGTCCCGTCAGGCCTAGCATACATCTCCGGATTGACACTCTTCCCGTGTCTTCTCTTCTTTCCCTGCCCGGGCACCGCAAAGTCTTTTGGCAGCTCGATTTCAGTAAAGACTGCATACGGACTCACATCCGCCTCGATAACCACGCTGTGCGCACGTAGCGCATCGATTGGCGCATCTGGAAAGATGCTACGTGACCAGGGACCTGCGGCTAGTATAACATCTGTAGCGTCCAGCCTTTTTGCTTCTTTTGTTTCTTTGTCCGTATACACCACGCCTTTTACGCCATGGCCTGTATAATCGATTTCCGTCACAGAGCCAAAGACGATTTTCGCTCCGGCAGCTTGGGCGAGCTCCGCCATGGAGGTCGTGAAGAGGAATGGGTGTACTTGTGCTGTTGTATTGGGGGTTCCCATTTCGGTGTAACTGCGTATAGAAGAACGATCGAACCAGTCCAACTCCGCAGGTATCTCGGCGCCTATGGTTTCCCCCTGCTTGATATTTGTTTTGGGAAGCTTTTTCCATTCCTCCCCTCCTTCAACAGCCTCCCCTCCATTCTCACCATCAGAGGGTTTCTTGCCCTTGGCATCTATGGAACCACAATGCACAGCTCTATATCCCCATCGTTTCGCGCCATCATGTTCCTTTGCCAGTTCGGCGTGTAGTCGGTAGGATAAAGGCACGATGCAGGCGGGATATGCCCAGAGTGCTAGCAGACCGCCTGCTTTTCCCGAGGCACCGGACGCGATAGATGTGGCTTCGAGGATGGTGATGCTGTGGAGGGACGGATTGAAGGCGGGGTGGCGGGTGAGGAAGTAGGCGCTGGTGCAGCCGATGATTCCTCCTCCTATTCTTCATGAGCTTCTTTCCGGCATATACATTTATTTCTGGAGATCAAGAGTTGGGAATTCGTACCAATAATCACAATGTTCCGTGGTTCTGAGGCCATTGTTGAGGTGCGACGAAGTGCAGTGATGGAGAGCTGCATGCGCGGGGATGCATTATAAATAAAGTTTGAATAAAATGTTTTGTTTCAGGGGCATAAATGCATAAATAATTATTCCGCCCCTCATTGCGTCATTGTCATTCTTCCGGTTACTCTTGTGCTCTTATCCATAAAGAATCCAACCCAATTCAAGCAAGTGCTTGGCTCAGCGTACCTCCGTACCTTATCATTGCTTATTTACGGCCCGTCCAGATGCCGGGGCCTAGAACATCGCTGCTTTGAAATTCTTTGAAACCATTGATCGAGTACAAAACATAACAATCCTGCATCTTACGACTACTCGCGTTTCCACTTCCTCTGATCTTTCCTGCAGATACTTAAGAGAAGAACAAGTCCATGCAAGCTCTGCCTAGAACTATATTCCGGACATTCCCCAGTACACGCATCATCTCAACTGCTTTCAAAAGCCCATCATTCCACAACACAAGATATAACATTGCAACAAGAACCATGGCTTCAGCTACCAGCTTCTATGATTTCAAGCCGCTCGATAGTATGTATACTCTCTTGCATAACTCATCTTACCTTACCTCTGCTTGCTTGCCTTTCTCTTTCTCTTTTCTCCTGTATAGATAGCTTCTTGTTATCATCCCACCACGATTTCCCGAAGCTCCCGAACTGTACCTTCTGTACCCCGCCATCATCATCATCAGCATCACATACTAACACAAATACCTCAACAGAGAAAGGCCAACCAGTCCCATTGGAAACATACAAAGGCAAAGTCCTGCTCATCGTGAACACAGCCTCGAAATGCGGTTTCACGCCCCAATACGAGGGTTTAGAGAAGTTGTACAAGGCCGTCAAGGAGAAATATGGTTCGTTCTTTCCTTCTCCTCTTCCCTCCCAACCCAACCCATTCTATTCTTCCCGCCTCTCGAATTCCTCACTAACACAAAACCACTTCTCACAGAGGACGATTTCGAAATCCTCGGCTTCCCCTGCAACCAATTCGGCGGCCAAGAACCCGGCTCCGACGAAGAAATCCAATCCTTCTGCCAGCTCAACTACGGCGTCTCGTTCCCCATCATGGGCAAGACGGACGTCAACGGCGACAAGGCCAACCCGCTCTTCGAATGGCTCAAGGAGGAGAAGCCGGGCATCCTGGGCTTGAAGCGCGTCAAGTGGAACTTTGAGAAGTGGTTGATTGGCAAGGATGGCACGGTTAAGGGACGCTGGGCGAGTACTACCAAGCCGGAGAGTTTGCAGAAGCCGATTGAGGCTGAGTTGGGGGGCGTGGCGGCGGCGACGTCGGGGGAGGCTGATTTGTGAGAGAGGGGTGGGATGGGATGGAATGGAACGGATGGTTAGGTGGGATATACCTTAGGCTTGGTATGTGAAAGGAGTTTCAGATATAAACAGAACAACTCATCTTCCAACACTGCAATACCCCATACATCAATCAAAACAGCTACCCATCTTCCCCGTACCCCGCATAATACTCCATAGTAATTCATCCAAACCCGCCATATACCTACTGCGTGCGGCCGAAAAGTAATTTGAGCCCCATTTTTTCTACAGTGAGGATTTACGGTGATAAGTTATAACCCTGATAATCAAGTGATGTGCTATGTCTAAATACTAGTCCTAGCCATCTGATTGGTCAAACAGGGTATGTGCACTGTTCAAAATCGATTATTTGAACCCAGAATAGGAATCAAATACTTTTCCGCCGCACGGAGTACTCACACACCACACACCACTCACCACAAACCTAAACATACCTAGGTAGGTACCTATAACCCCAACCCATCCCCTAAACCCCCTATCAAAACCCCCTAAAGCCCCTCCCTAAAGCCCCCAACTCCCCACTTTCAGGGAGCTCAGCCAGCGCATCTTGGAACCACCACCGGGTGGTTCCAAAATCCCGATATGCAACAAAAACTGCAACTCCTTCCGAAAAGGGAAATACATTATGTAAGGATCCCTTGGTTTTGTTGCATTTCGCATGCAGGACCGCAAGGTGATCTTGAGGGATTTTTTTGGGGCACGTCACGTCACGTCACGTTATTGGTTGGGATTTGTTTGATAGGGTGATTAAAAAGGTATTGCAAGGTCATTATACTCTACGAGTACTAAGATCAAGTCTGTAGAAATGCTTAAGAGGTATATTTATTGGATATATTAACAAGTGATTAGAAATGCTCTAATACTTTTGAGCTTCAAGACTTCAACTGTTAAATCAATTCCCATTTTCCTTCCGTCTCTTTGATCCCCACTTCTCTCCCCTCATCAATGGCCCTCCTCCCCGCCTCGAGGATAGCAGTAGTCAACACCGTATTCGCCAATGTCGGTAGCCCTCTCTTGTCCAATGTTTCCAATGCTTTCGGGCCCTCCTTATTAACAAGTCTACACCCGTCAACAAACTTCTCAAAACTCACATACCCGTACCCGCCCTGCCCCGCAAAATTCCCCTCCTCGTCAGGCGCATACTTCATATAGAAGGGATTGTACCACATCAACCCATTCCCCAACCCATCATCCGCAACATCATAGCCCCTCTTCGCCTGATCGATCCTGATCTCCCCCTTGGACGCCATGTAATGAAAGTACTGATTACTATGCACCCCGGCCTTCTGCGGCGCCGTCCAAGACGCCGTATACACGCCCGTCGCCCTCTTACTCGCATCGTCCTTCTTCACCCAATGCACCAGCAAACTAATCGTATCCTCCGTCTTCGCATCACACCCCAAGCCCACCGCAACCCCCATACTCGCACTCGCACTAACCTTCACCGGCACAAAGCCCTGACTCGACACCATGCTCTCGCACACATCCACATGGTGGCTATTCAGATAATACGAAATATCGCTATCGACGCCCGCCCACGCCTTGAACGTCTCCAGCTGGCTCTTCGGCTGGCTCATATAGCTGTAGAAATAATTGAAATCGCCCAGGCCGCCCGCCTTGTACCGTGCGTCCGCGTACGCCGGGTCGTAGCGCTTGTGGTGCTCGATGTAGACGAAGACGCCGTGGTCGTGCGCTGCGGAGAGGAGGGCTAGGTGGTGCGCTAGGGTTTTGACGGCGGGTTTGGTGATCAGGACGTGGATCTTCCGCTCGATGGCGTATAGTGCGATGGCGTAGTGCGTGGTGTCGGGCGTGAAGATCGTTATGGCGGAGCCGGGGGGGAGGGCGTCAATGGCGGCTTTGTAGGCGTTGGGGTCGGTGGTGTCGTTGGAGGGGTAGGAGGAGAAGGACGTGTCGAGGTTGTTGTAGACTTTGGTGATGTTTTTGGTGAGATGTTCGCCTGGGAGTTGTGTTAGAATGGAGCATGCATTGGGAGCAGGAGTGTGGAGTGAAGGGAGAAAATGGGGAGGTACATACGGATTGCGGGGAACTTGTGTCCTGATGTCCCTACCATTGAGAGCTTTCCTACCTTTCCTTGTCGTCGTAAATCAAACAAGGTGAGACCGACTACGCCAACCTTCTTATCGGATCCTGAAGCTCCTCCTCCTACGAAACCTGTGGTGTATTCCCCTGTTCCTACCATGAGGACTTCCAATGGGGCTTCTGAAGCCATGTTTGCGGTTTGCGCTTTGCAAGCAATTGATCGTATCGAAACTGGTACTTGTATCAACCTTTTGATCTCGTCGTAGTCTAGCCGCTGTCGAAGTGAACTGAGGAGACGGGATAATGTTCGGGGAGGCTTGGAGGAAGCTTCAGAAGATGTTGGACATGCATGTTGTTACTTACTGTATTGATGCGGTGGAATCGGCTTCTGACGGGGAAACAGGAGAAATTGAGGGGCCGTGGCAACTCGCCAGTAGATATTCCGGCTGCCGGGACTGGTGCGCAGAGAGCATCATTGGCGTGGCTATAAGCACTTACCTCCGTATATTGTTAATTCTGGATAGCTTTATCAAATAGGGGTTATCTTAGTTATGGTGATTTACTGTTTTGTCTCTTATTTTTGGTTTGTAAGGTGTGTTGTTATTGTAGAGGAAAGTACTTGTAAGTATGGTATTTGCTTTTTTACCCCTCCATACCCCTCCATCCACTGTAAATAGCACTTCTCGTGATACACTCCACTATCACGTTGTTGAATAAACACTTGTACTACTTGTACTTTATATACAGATGCTCTTATTGAGCCTAATGCTACGATCTAGTTCTACGTTCGTTCATTCTTATCTACCCGAACAGACTAATTGATGTATACATACCGGCATCTTATTGCTGATTTTGAGCCCTCCTTCTCGGGCCTGTCCCCGTTTTCGGTTCAGGCTGTGCCCCGCATTCTGCTGACAAGCCAAGCATACCCCGTACGGAGTACAGGCTAAACCACCCCACCCATGTACAACCTAACCCCGGCCAAAAATGGCCATTCAAACCCCACGCCAGCAAATCCCGTCTATTGGTGGAAAATCTTTTCCGTCCAGACAAAACCTCATCCAGCAACCACAAACGTTCTATACACATATTGTAATACCATGCCTCCTGCTTCTGGCCCTGCATCTTAACATATACAGAAGAAACTTAGTCAACAAGTCAGCGGTAGGTGCGGATAAAAGGGCTATTTGATTACTCCCAACTTCCTCCTTCAGAGTATTGATATACCGATACGTACTTATATCATAACTCAAATCGGAATGTGTAGAAGCCTCCTCTATACGGCCACCACGCTACTCTCCCACCTTTCCAACTAGGTACGTAAGTGGCTACCTAAGAAGTTCACGAGTGCATGTACGGCCCCAGAAAAATAAGACTGCGCTGTCTCTCTCGGAATAATATCATACGGCCAGTGCCCCCACTAGAGCTTGTCATTCGATCTTTCTCTTGACTTTCGGGTTTCCGGGACATTTCTCACAGGGCTAAGAAAGTCTGTTAATACTTTGCTTATCCCATATAGTTCTCATATTCCTCTTCGTGTTGCCGTCTTCTTATTCCCGTTTTCTCCCCCTCCCCCTCCAACTCCCTCTTCCTCCCTTTCCTATACTGTTACCCAACTCCACCATCGTTTCTCTTCTTCACTACCAATAACCAAGATGGCAACCTCGAATGGGGTCAATGGCTCCAATGGCTCCAATGGCCACACAAGCACACGCCGGCCTCTCCTCCCAGGAATCTACGCCCCAACAATGACATTCTTCCACCCCACCACCGAAGACCTCGACATCCCCACCATCAAACGCCACGCCATCCGCCTCGCCGAAGCCGGTCTCGTCGGCCTCGTAACCATGGGCTCCAACGGCGAAGCAGTCCACTGCTCCTCGTCCGAAAAAGCAGCCGTGACACGCGCCACCCGCGAAGCCCTCGACTCCGCCGGCTTCACCAACGTCCCCATCATCGTCGGCGCCACCGAAGGCTCCGTCCGCGGCACCATCGCCCTGATTGACGAGAGCAGGCAGGCCGGCGGCGAATACGTGCTCCTGCTCCCGCCCAGCTACTTCCGCGGCCTGATGGACGAAGAGGCCGTGTACGACTACTTCATCGCCGTAGCAGACGGCGCCAGCTTGCCCATCATCCTGTACAACTACCCCGGCGCCTGGCCGGCATCGACATGGACTCGGACCTGCTGATCCGGCTAGCGAAACACCCCAATATCGTCGGCACGAAATTCACCTGCGGCAACACCGGCAAGCTGACCCGCGTTGCGCTGGCCACGGACGCCAAGACGCCGTTTGCGGAGGGCTCGGGCTACATGGCGTTTGGCGGGATGTGTGACTTTACGGCGCAGACGCTGGTCAGTGGCGGGAGCGGCATTATCGCGGGCGGCGCAAACGTGATGCCCAAGACGTGTGTGAAGGTGTGGGAGCTGTACAGCAAGGGGAAGAAGGAGGAGGCGTTTGCGATGCAGAAGGTGCTGAGTAAGGGGGACTGGGTGCTGACCAAGGCGGCGATCGCGGGGACCAAGAGCGCGATCCAGAGTTATTATGGCTATGGGGGACACCCGAGACGGCCGTTGAAGAGTCTGGATGAGGTGAAGGTCAGTGCGATCAAGGGGGGCATTGAGGAGGTTATGAAGCTGGAGTTGAGTTTATAGGTTTTGGGGGTGGTGTGGTGAGGTGAGGCAGATTGATTTGATTTATCAGTGCATAGACGATGAATCTAACATTTACCTTAATTCAAGAATTAAAACCACGTCCGGTGATTTACAGTAAAGGTGATCGCTTCCTCGATCCGATTTGGCTTTCCTTAGTATATATAGGTGGCGTGACGGGATTTTCCACGCATCCTTAGGAATTTGCTTGTGTGGATTTATAATCCATGCCACGTGCGTGCGTGCGTGCGTGTAACTGGTGGGTGGTATTCGTTTCAACGGTCGGATTCGGATACAGTAATAGTCGGTTCGTCCTTCTTCACTCGCTATTAATAGAAAGAAGGACGTATATAATAGCTAATTTTCGCTACTTAATAATTAACAGACGCCTTGCCCCCTTTAAAATCGAGGAAATGGATGAATGAATAAATATCACGTATTTAGTTTCTAGAGCACGGGCTTGAAAAGGGGTATTCGCTTAGCTTCTGATCCCGGGTTCCACAACCTCCGCGCATCTTGAAGAGCTGAATGGAAGACATCAAATCTTGATTCTGATTCTTGAAGAGATGAATGGAAGGCATCTGGATCTGGATCTGGTACCGGACTACCATACTATCAATTTCATCCGTGTCCACCGAGCACAGGTCTAATCACCCGATGGACCATGGTTCTATCTCCGACGAAGGGAAGGATATGCTGAATCGACTACGAGTCTACGGCTAGTTATGACTTCCATGGTATCAGACATATACCACGCCACGGAATCGAAGAAGATGGCTGATGCTGATGATACGCTGGCTATGGTAGGCTATGGATAGTGGATAATGTTAGATGGCCCGGAAGTAAGAATTCCCTCACCGCCCGATGATATCTAACTGACTTCATCTACGCGTACGCGCGAACTTAACGCGTCCATCCGCTCCTGGCCAAAGCTAATGCGCCAAGCATACCATACGAGCACCTTGTCACCAAGATATTGTAGATGCGGTAAGAGAGGCATGCTGTTAGATATCTATCTTCGGATGAATGATCGTACAGCAAGTGTTTCTTTCTTGGATGATATGAGGCTCAGGCCCGTGCCTTTTTCAGACATGTGAAGCGTCATGATTTATATATTCGAGGCAAGCTTGGCTGGAGGTAGTCTCAAACGTAGCAGAGGAAGCTGGTGAAGCTGAGGAAGCGGGAACGGTCCCAGGCGGGCACCTAGAGAGTTCCGGCCCCCTGCCGTATATAGGTATCTCCAATCCGACGACGGGTCGTTGCCGCGAGGTTCTGCGTGCACGGAGATCGCGCAGGTCTTTTTTGATATGGGGGATCGGATTGGAGTTTCTGGGCATGATGTCCTGAAGAGGAGAGAGCTAAGAAGGTTCTAGTAAGTTGCCTAATATTGAGAATTAAGTCCTATGTTGAAGTATCTACGGGAGGTTACTGGATTCAGTGAATCGCGAGCCTGAACTGTGTATTTTTGCAATGTTTATTGGTGCAATTGGTTCTTTTCCTGGTATGGCTAAAGGGGGAAATTCATGTGGTAAGGATTACTTCCCCGGATTCTTTTAACGAGATATCAGTTAGACTTATTCTTCAGTCAAGCGTTGTGCTCCCTACCCTGCTATACTGTATGGGCATCTTTGTTGCGTCGTGCATGTTGCTTCTTTCTCAGTGCGGATATCGCTTTGGTAGAAATCTAACGAGTGGGGAGACATTATTTACTAATGGCCGTCATATCATCATATGATTAAGGCAAACGTTGGTAGTATTGCTTTGTTTGCTGAGCACGGAAGAATCACGAACTGAATTGAACCATACTATATAGATAACAGTTTGAATTCTCTGAAGATCTTCTTTTTCTTTACATAATTCATGAATCAGAAGACCTTGATAAGTGGCTGTGCCCATAAGTCCTCGAAGAAGAAAGTCCATCGAGCGGTCAAGACCACCCTAAAGTGGATCTCTCCCTCGTTTCAGTTCTCTTCATCCCGACACTTTCACCATTGGCCAACGCAACACAACATAATACATATCCCACACAGCGCTGATCCTACACGATGGCAACTCCACCAGAACATGAACAGAGCGGCAGCTACATCTCGCCGGAGTCTCTCACATCGTCGGAAACAAAAGATCCAGTACCAGACCATTCACCCGCTCATTCACAAACCACGCCTCGCAGAATGATTCTCAACACCAAGTCACTGGACGAGATGATTGAAGAAGCCATCGCTCGAAAGACACGCGAGCGAAGATACACCAAGGATGAAGATACGTCTCTACCTGGTCCTGATACCAAGGAGCGGCTGGGGTCAGACAGCGAAGAAGATGAGGAACCACCCACACTCCGTCGACGAAAGCGCGAGACAATGCACCATTCTGAGGATTCCGATACAGAGCTTGAGCTAGGCCATGTTCGAAATGAATTGGAGCAAGGGTGTACTAAGGATGAAGATACGCCTGTACCTAATACTACAGAGTGGCTGGGACCAGACAGCGCAGAAAAAGAGGAGCCCACACCCTGTCGACAAAAGCGCAAGACAATTTACCAGCCTGAGAATTCCGACACGGAGCTTGAGGTAGACCAGGTTATCGACAAGAGAACTGCCACGGAATACCTCGTAGGATACAAAGGAAAGGGCAAGGAGATGACGGCACAATGGGTCAGAAAGTCTCATGTTCCGAGCGCTAAAGATGCTATCAACACCTTCAATCGACGTCTTCGGGAGTGTGAGTTCCTTGGCTTGGAATTGCCTCCTGTTTATTTCCAAGAACCCTCCAAGAGAGGTCCCGGGAGACCAAGGAAGTCGTTGTTGAGGCCACGGACTCGGCAGCAGCAGGATCCTTCTCTTTAACGGAGTCGGGAACCATGTGCCCTATTTTTGTATTGACAGGAGAATATCTCGAGATGAGTGTTTGAGTTTGCGGGTGCGTCTTTTGCAATTCTCGTGGATCCACGTCAATGCCGCAGGGGTGGAAGGGGCAGCATCGCAACTTCCTCCTAAGGCTGTCAGCATAACCATTGTTGATCAGGACTTCCTCGAAAACCTTTCTTTTCGACTTCAACATACATCTGTCCCCAAAACATCATTCAGATCCATATTTTTAAGCAAGGTATGCTCCCCTTAGTCTTCACTGAGGCTCTATTCTTGCCGGATTACTCGACTGACCTGTTTGCCCAGTACGGAGTATTCATTCTAAAAACCCGCGGTATGGAGGGAGATAAAGCTCCATCTGGACGCATGCCAACGTCCCCCAACAACTCTTCGGATGGTGATACAATACCAGATCCTACATTACTAGATGAAGAAGATGTCGAGACTATTCCTACCGTTAACACATCGGACAAAGAACCAGGCGGGGAACCTCCAGAGGTCCAAGAAGGCCCACCTTTACCTTGCGGTCCGAGCATGAACCTCCGGGACGCTCAGTACAACCCTTCGCAGATGAACTACGGTTACTTTGATATTGGGCCTTCGGCCCAGGCTCAACAAGGCGGATTTTCTCTGAGTGCTGGATATTCTGCGAATTTCGACGGCGCCGCAATGAACAATTCCCTTGATTCGGAGATAATACCAGAGGCCCCAGTGCAGTTCGGACAAGATCAGCAGTTTGGTCAAGACCAGAACCTGATAGGTCCCCAAATGCAACAACTCGACCCGCCACCATACGATCCCCGGAATAGACGACCACTAGCATGGGTTTGCACAGAATGCCGACGAAGAAGATTAAAATGTGACCGGAATATGCCATGCCTACAATGCACTCAAGCCAAAAGAATATGCACTTACAGCCGCCCCGAGGGTTTACCTTCAACTAAAAGTCACGGGAATAGAGCCGTAGGCCCCCTCGAGACTCCGCAGGCATTCCCACAACTGTTCGGACAATACCAAATACAACCACTCGATCCTTCACAGGGATTCGCACAGCAGTTCGCACAGCAGTTCGCACCGGAGTTCGCACAAGCCCAGAGACTGATGAATCCGCAAATGCAGCAACTCGATCAGCAACCATTCGATCCTCCGCGAGCATTCCCACCGCAGTTCGGACAAGACCAGCAGTTTAGACAAGATCAGAACCTGATAAATCCGCAAATGCAACAACTCGATCTTCCACAGATTGTCCCACAGCAAAGCAACTATCTTTCTGAACCTCAATTACCACAAGCCCATCCTCTGCAAAACGTCTTGCATCGATTTGGACAGGACGGCAGCATGGACCTTCCGCAACCGCAACAAGTCTATCCGTATCATGATGTCCCACAGCCAAGCAACTATCTTTC
>QGMF01000064.1:0-79798 GCA_007821475.1 Lachnellula arida | reverse complement strand
TTTTCAGCGCTAAATCTACCAATTTTTGCCCTCTGCAAAAGTCGGTGGTCTGCAAAAGTTGGTGTACCGTACGCGAAATGGAGTTTCGCGAAGGAGGGTTTTTGGCGCCCGCCGTACGGTTAGAGTGAAAAATAAGCGAGCTCCCTCAACTTTACTCCCGAAACATGCATTTGAAACATATAAACTCTAGAAAGTGACCAAAAATAGCAAAAAGTTACTCCCCTGAGTTGTACTGCCCATTCTCGGAATCGAACCGAGGATCTTCTCATGTCATAGTGCTCGTACGAGTGAGACGCTGTACCACTAAGCCAAACGGGCAACTTGTAAGAAGAGTTTGTCCACAGATTTACTTATTTTAATATACATAACCATCAAGGTTTTAGACTTGTTAAACGACCTGTCCTGTGCTATCTGCTGTCGCTGTCCTACAAAGCAATTTTTGGAGTTTGGAAAAATAAATATAAGCACATAATTGTGGTACTGCTACGCTGAAAGAGAATTTGTGGATAAACTAGGAGAAAAAATGAGGAAGCAAATCCTCTATAAATGCAAAATTTATGAGATAAAAGGAGTGCTTCGCAAGTGACGTAGGCCGAGCAAACGCGTCTCCCAAGAACATCTCAATTAACAGCCTCTCTACTTGTATACCTAACCAACAACCAATTCCCCTTCCCTAAAAATGCCCCTCCCCCGCGCATCCCTCTCCTCCTTTCTCACGTCTGCCAAATCCATCCTTTCAAGCCCCTCTAAACACTCCACACCTCTAGCCTTCATAATCGGCAACGAATCCGCCGGCAAGTTCATTCCCTCCCTCTCCTCATCGTCTACCAAACTAACCCCAATCACAAAATCCAGACCTCGACTCTATCACAAGCGCTCTCCTCCTCGCCTACCTCCGTACCTACGCCCCCACCTCCCACACATTCTACATCCCGCTCTCCAACATCCCGCGCACCGACCTCTCGCTGCGCCCCGAGCTCATACCCGTTCTAACGCGCGCGAATCTCAAGCCCAGTGATCTACTCACGCTTTCCGACCTACCGGCACACTCAACACTCAAACAGCTAAAAGACGCGAGATGGGTGCTTGTAGATCACAATGCGCTTCAGGGGGAGCTGGGGAAGGCGTTTAAGGGGGATGTGGTGGGCTGTATAGATCACCATGATGAAGAAGATTCCGTGCCGCGGGAAACGAATGCGGGTGAGCCGAGGATTGTGGAGAAGAGCGGGAGCTGTGCTAGTCTTGTTGTGCGGTATTGTCGATCCGCGTGGGATGGGTTGAGTGCCGAGCAGGGAGATGTGGAGGGGGATAAAGAGTTGGCAAGCTTGGCTTTGGCTGCTATTTTGGTTGATACGCAGAATTTGACGGCGGAGAGTAAGACGATGGAGGTTGATAGGGAGGCGGTGGGGTATTTGGAGAGGAAGTGGGGTGGTGAGGGAGGTGATAGGGAGGGTTGCCTGGGAGACATTACGAGGGCGAAGGAGGATATTGGGGGTTTGGGTTTAGGGGATATATTTCGGAAGGACTACAAGCAGTGGACGGAGCAGGAAGGGTTTAATATTGGTGTCAGTTCTGTGGTTAAGGATCTCGGATACTTGATACAGAAGGCTGGGGATGAGGGGAAGTTCTTTGATGTTTTGCGGGAGTTTGCAAGCGATAGGAAGTTGGATGTTTGCTCGGTTATGACTACGTCGCATGAGGAAGGCGTTTTTAGGAGGGAATTACTTGTTTGGGCTTTGAATGAGAAGGGAGTTGAGGCTGCGAAGAAGTTTGAGTCGAGCTCTAGGAAAAGGTTGGGCCTGAAGGAGTGGAAAGAAGGGCGTTTGGATATTGATGGTGAAAAGGAGTGGAGGAGATGCTGGTGGCAGCAGAGCGTTGAGAATAGCAGGAAGCAGGTTGCGCCGCTTTTGAGAGCCTCAATTAATAGTTAGACAGAAAACGATGTACCTATATGAAGCAATGATACCATGATGTTGGTTGGAATAAAAAGCCGCTTGATGCGCGATAATGACGAAAGGGTGCGCATTTCGAGACAAAAGAGGCTCACTGTTAGAAGTAGTACGATTACCGTACGGAGTAAAGGGAAAGTCGACACCTGGTGACAATGACATGCTCCATACCCTCCGTACTCCGTATTCTCCACAAGGGCAAGTCTCCCGGTCTGTTGGGTTTCGCAGGGTGGGTGACCAGATTGTGAACCGTGCAATCCCGAGCCCGAGAGTGGAAATCCCCGGGCGCCATCTGGTATCTGCCGAGTCCATACAATCCCCGGGCATTCTTGACACAGGATAGCCTCGTCACCATTACAAAACAAAACGAACATCGTGAATCTGATTGATTTGTTTTGCACACGCCTTTCCCTTCGGAATAAAAAGGATGGATTCATACGTGGCTGAAAGCTGCCCGTCGTCGACTCCAATCGCCTGGACTCGACTCGACCGGCCCGCGCCCCAATGAATTCTCTTACGCATGGTCATCATGTCATTGGCATTCGAGTGAGATCGAAATGGGACATTCGTCAGCTCGTAATGGAGGGCGAGAGAGATCTGCATTTGCAACTTCACCCCTTTCCCTCTACCGCCGTACTAATCCTTGAGCGGCGGAGCAATATACGAAGTACGGAGGGGAGGTACTGCACCCGTGGAAAACAGTCAGCGCCTGGAGATCCCCACGTTTGTCCATCACGAGGCTGCGCTGTCAATCACCACACCGCCGACTCCCAAGCCGCTCTTAACGCTCACGCGACAACGCATTTTTAAACCCCTCAGCGCGGGGTCGGAGCTTGTGAAAGTGGATTTGTTACCTGGTGCAAAGTCAACAATTCCTTCATCAGAGAATAACTCTTGCCATACCATACTTACCTTACCATCCCATATTGATCCGTGTTCAAAATTAGCTGTATATGCCAAGCACAACCCGGTGAAGATGTTGGCGGTGGGAGGGACCAAAGAATCGATCCCATAAACCTCAGTCGCGCTTTCCCTCAGGGGAAAGACACAAGCAGAATCATTCCGCACAATGGCACCGCTTTCCTCTGTCATTGTAGAGACAATGTATAAGACCCAGATCATCGCGAGAGATCTCAGCGACAACTCCACGATTTCTAGAGATCCGTATACAGTTTCACAACAAACTACTTTGCAAATTCTTGCTTTGACATTCTCGACTGTCAGTGTGGCATCTGCCATACTTGCTTTCTACTGGTTTATCAAGATGCGGAGGAGTTTCAGGCACGAGTAGGTCTATGGAAATGCTACCACCAAGGATATATTCTAATATTCAGCAGTCTCATCATGCTACTCATTCAAAGTGACATGTTCAAAGCGCTCTGGTTTATGATATATCCGATTGTTACCTTTTCGAGAGGCCCCGTTCCTGGCAACTCGAAATTCTGTCAAGTCAATGGATTCTTCCTGTCTCTGGGGATGGAAGCATCAGGCAAGACCCCCGCTCTACATGCCGGCAAAGGCTAATCCTGGCAGATTTTGCAATTCTCCAAATCGCTCTTCATACCGCATTATACATATTCAAACCGAGGATCTCTAGCGGCGAAGGAGGTCTTTATCCATATCGAAAGTTTGCATATGTCTGTTGGGTCATCTTCCCGGTTCTGATGGCATCACTGGCGTTCATCAACGGGCGAGAGGCATACGATTCGGAAGAAACCTATTGTTACCTCCCCGTTCGCCCATTCTGGTATCGACTTGCCCTAGTCTGGATCCCTCGGTATATTATTTTCATTGTTATTCTCGGTATATACGCATCGATATATTTTTTCGTCCGATACAAGTTCCACGGTTTTAAAAGGGCGGGAAGAACCCAGGGCGCAGGAAACAGCACTTCTCTTGATTCTGAAGGGACAGAACGCCCTTCTAGAAAATCCGGTATTCCTGCAACACCAGCTCTAGCCCGCCATGGCTTGATACCAGACTCTCGCAAACAGTCCACAATTGGGGAAGGGCGGAAACATTCTGCGTCGACTATGGGTTCTTTCACAGAGAGAAAGGTCGTAGGGGCTACTGGGATACACCGCTTCATGTGGGCAAATATTATGGGATCAACTAAACCAGCCAGCTCGCTATCTCCACCACTTGAGGAACCAGCATCAAATATAGATTCGTTTGTTGGTCCTTTAACTCCACAACCTCTACCCGATCTTGCATCCGCAACTCCGACGTCCCCTCGGTCCCCGGAGTCCTCAGAAATGCCTTCTCATTCTCGAGTGACATCCTGGCGGGATATGGCTGTCCAACGCTTTTCTCCTTCTATCCTCAGCGATGCCAACACCACGGACCCTTCTGTTGTGAATATCCATGGAATTCTTCGACACCCAGATGGAAGCGACTCGCCGCCAATGTCCCGCCTAGAACTCGTCAATTCCCGGGGTCAAAACCTTGCTAACGCGGAGATGGTTCGTACCCGCGATAAAATCCACCGACAACTCCGATTCCTGTTCATATACCCATTGGTGTATATTGGGATGTGGGTTGTACCTTTTGTTTCGCATGTCCTGCAGTACGATGACAGGTTCGCAACCAATCCCCCTTTTGGACTGAGTTGCGTGACCACAATCTTTGTTTGCTCTCAAGCAGCAGTCGATTGTTGGTTGTTTTCCACCCGTGAGAAGCCTTGGAGACACATACCTGGGAACAGCGGAAGCTTTTGGGGGAGTTTCAAATTCTGGAAAGGGTGGAAGGGTGCAAGTAAGAGGAAGGTTGTTCGTGGACCCGGGAAGACGAGAGGTGAAATGGTCAGAGAGGCTAGAGTGGCGTATCGAAGAAGAGACGAGGAGCTAGCTCAGAAGCAGGTGGAATTTGGATTGGGCTCTCGGGAGGATAGTACCGCTCCGAGAATTCTAAGAGAATGGTGGGAGCATTCAGCTGAGACGGGAATGAGTCCTGTCGCTGAAGACATCTCGAATCCTATGGAAGACATTGTGAGATCAGACAACTCGACTTCGACAAACGCGACTTTGACAAACGCCAAGACGCGAAGCTCGCTGGATACACACGAGATGCGGTAGCACTTGGAGTTTACGACATTCAATGAGGATGATGGATCGAGTATATAATAGATAAAAGCATACGGCTGGGCATTGGCATAGGTTTAGCAGCATTTGGACATGGCGTTTCGGCTGGCATACATAGATGCATGGACTGGGCTTGCATATCTGGGTTTTGGTCTCGAAGCGTCTACGGACCCGAGATGGCGTTCTTGTTTTGTGTGGGAATGACATGTATATATTGTGAGAGTTGTAAATACCAATAAAGCTTGTACACTCTGGGTCGTCCTCGTCGTCAAGATGTCTGACTTGTGATGATGCCAATAAAGTAATTATTTTCTGATACTGTAATTTTCCGTGGATACTCTTGTTTAGCACCTGCTACATTTCACTGTTGGGGTACACACACATGTATCAGACCAACGTTCAAGTTCATCTGACATTTGCCTGCGAGACTTACGCTGCGTCTACGTCTTAGAGGAATAGGTACCTATTTTCGGAACCTGGTTAGGGGAGAAGAAGAAGAAGCCCCTTTCATAGTTCTGCGTTGGGGGCAGATAGCTCATTCATCTATTTTGGAATTTGATTCCGAGGACCGAGATACTGTTTATTTCCTTGGATTTTGAATGATTGTAGAAAATTAAAGGCAAGGCAAGATGGAGAGAGATTAGGGGTGGGGGGTGTTATAGTGTGGTATTGTTGTCTGTGTATGTATACATAGTATACAGTACATACACAAGACCACCTGTGAGTCTCCGAGTACATGCAGGGAATATTCAAAGGATCGAGTAGGTGGTCGGTTGAAGTCGCAAAGTTGAAGTGCACGTGGGGATTCGGAGGTTGGGCGAGGCTGTACATGTTCAAGTGTGAATTGCAGCAATGCACCAATCGGGACAATGAATGCTGGGAAAACCCGCGTAAGCTATGAAAGGGTCTATATTGCCAAATAAGCAGAAATCTGTCAAATCTAGCATGGCATCACACAAGTTACACTTCTTTGTTGTAGAGACAGCCTCCGTTCGAGAGGGCACTGTTGAAATTGCTTCGGCTTCTACCTCATGTCCCGTCCGCTCCGTCCCGTCCGCTATCGTGGCTTGTTTGATGTCATGTGCCCCGACTTGTAGTTGGGGGCATTTTTTTTTGCAATTTTTTTGGTGGTTCTTTTTATTGTTATTCGAGTGAATGGGTTATGTATGTTCTGTCTTTTCAAGTTCTAAGCGAGGGGGGGTTTTTATGGATTTCAAGTTCCTGTACCTTTGCACCTACGATGATTTCGATTCCTTTCGTTCTCGAGGTATTGGGTGGGCATGGATCTGGCAAGAACGGGAAGGTGCAAGCAAGTAATAGTGCAGGGAGAAGGAAAGAATGCACGAGTCACGTGTATGGTTCGTCAGGCAAAGGGGGGAGGGGAGGGGCATGACGGATTCGCTTCGCTTGGCGTCGCTTCCTGATTGGGAAGGAAGAGCCTTGATTCTCTGCTACAGAGGTGAATGAATAAATGCTTTCTCGCTTCAACTTTTTCTTCTTTCCTTCTACAATCAACATCCAACGTCGACCTTCATCACCATTGTCAGTTGGGGTGTTGAGTACGTCTTTCTCTTCGTCGTGGGGTGTTGAGAGGAGAGGGTTTGGAGATTTCGGCTTCAGATTCGCCTTGTGGGCATTGAGGTAGGTAGGGTTTGTTTGTGGATTTGGGTAGAGTTTGGCTGATGCGGATGTAGGGCGTGGTATCTTATTGAGAGGGATCTCTGCTGCGCAATTCGTCTTTACGGCTCACGTCTCCCGTCTTCACCTTTGAGGTCATCGCATTCACCCGATTGTTGACTCTCTCTCGCCGCGTGGGACCTTGTCGATCACCTCTTCGAATCCGCATCACGTCATGTCTTCTCGTCCTCTGCGTCGTTTCTCACTTCGTTGAAGCTGGTATGTTTGATGTCTCTGTGTTTATGGATCGTTCTGACAAAGCTAGATTCATCACGAAGAAGCCATGGATCTCAGCAAGCTGAAGCCCGATTCAGAACTTCCTGAGCCGCTTAGGTCTTGCATCGAGAAGCTTTTTCGGCGTCTAATCAAGAGCAATGTGGCCCCTGGCTCCATTCTGGCTGCTCCTGCGCGCCCTCCCATCCTGAAGAGCATTCTGAAGAAAAAGACAGTCAATTCTCGCAAAGGCTTCGAGTTTGAAAAGTTGCCGACGGAGCTTCGATTCAAGATCTGGCAAGAACTTGTCTCGGAGCCCCGCATTGTTGAGGTCTTCATTAGGGATGGGTATGTGAAAGGCGAACATTCCATTAGCTTCGAGTCCAACAACCCCGTCCCAGTCTGCCTTCAAATCAATCACGAGTCCCGCCAATTCGCATCGAAGCATTACCAGCTTTCATTTGCTTGTTTTATGGATAGGGTTAACAAAGGACTACCCACAATTTACTTCGACTTCGCGAATGATGTGGCTTATTTCAAGGTTGCGAAGCAGTTCAACCACTGCGTAAACACGGACTTCCGCCTGCAAGCCCTCTATATTCTTTATATTAGCGATGATTACAAGCCGCTCACTTGCATGAAGCTCAAGAAAGTCGCCATTCCAGTCACTCAAGCAAAAGGCGATAATTTGGAAGATTCGATGCATTCCCTGTCCAATCTTCCTAAGCTCAGCGAGCTCATTCTTGTTGCCAACGAAGTCAAGGCCAAAAAACCTAGCGATGACAGTGACGATGAGGAGTATGAACTTCTTAGCACACGCTGCTCTGAGAAAAAGTTGAATATCCTGGATTATGCAACATTTATTCAGCCTGAGTGGATCCACATGGCAGATGAACTGAAGAGGCTCTTTGGCCAGAACAAGATCGATCATCCCATGAAGAAGGTTCCCCAGCCCACAGTCTCTGTCAAGGTTCTAGTTAAAGAAGATTAGACCGGAGATACAAGAATAAATGGAAGGAACAGAGATGCTAGGTGGATGTTGTATCTGCTATGGGCTCACTGGGAAACACTTTGCGCGGTTAGCTATTGCTTTCAGGATCGGAGGTGGCCATTGAGGCGAGGAAAAGAATGCTTGCTATGTATATTAACATGGGAATATTGCTGAACGGGCTGAACTGGTGGATACTTACACAAATTTGCGAGACACATCTCTGGCACTCAATGAATCAACGTGGTTGCTACATAACACTTATTTCTGTTCATACAGGTGATGCGTCTTGGGATTAGGATGAAGTATAGCCATCCATTTTACTTCGTAATTGCACTCCAATGGTATCTACAACTCTCTATTTCCACGTACTTTTTCCCAAATCCAGCACCCAAATCCCCTCTTCCTACATATAACCACTCAGTCCTTCCGTCCCCTCTCAGTCTTCTTATACTTCAAAAACCGCACCAAATTAAGCACAACCTCATCAACCCTCGCCCTCAACTCCCCAAACCTTCTCTTATCAACCCCCTTCGCCAGCTTCCTAGCACCCGGCAAGCAATCCTCCAAATGCTTATAGAACCCATCCTTCCAAAACACCTCCTCGTCAAACTCATAGCTCTTGTCAGCATATATATCCATGATTGCGTTCAAAGCCTCTACTGCATCGGCTGCAGGGATGTTGGGGAGCGAAGAGAGCGTCGTGAGCAGGAAGATGCCGATTTCCCGGTTCAAGGGCACAGAACAAGGAGACAGCGCAAGGCTGCCGAGAACACCGAGGGATTTCACACCGAGGGATTGGAAGGCGTCTTCTTCCTCCTCTCCCTTCTTAGCCGCGCCATTACTATCTTCTGGTTTTAGACTCTTCGAAGCATGATACAGCGCCATGAACTTCCGGTGCTCGTCAGCATGTAGGGTGATTCCTCCTCCCACGCTACGGGAAACCGCCCAAGCGAGACTAGTGATCGCGGACGCGAGTTCGATGTCGGCGGTGTTGGAGGCGAGGACTGGAGAGATGATTTCGGACCATGTGCGCTGGGCTAGTGTTGACCAGGACTTTTTGAGGCTGTTTAGGTGGCCGGTTGAGAAGTCGATGCTGGAGATTGTCCAGGCGATGTTGTTTAGTGCTGAGAGGGCGCTGGAGTGGATTCTGCTGTTTGGGGATAGGGATGGTTGAGCGAGTGGCAGGATGGCGGGAGTTGCGCTGCGGATTAGGAGTGAGAGGGTGGGTTCTTCGCTGGGGGAATCATCGTCTTCGGATGCGTCTCCTGTGACTAGTTCCATGTCGGCTTCGATTTCGGACATGGACATTTCGGAGTCTGGGGCGTCGCCTTCTTTGTCTGCTGAACCAGCGTCGTCGATATCGGCGTCCATTTCATCGAGGTCAACTGGCTCGTCTTCGAAACCCTCAAATTTTTCTTCGTTCTTGTAGTCATGCTTATGACCATGCTCAAGAGCCTCTTGAAGACTTGTGGAAATAGAAGCAATGATTTCCAGGGCTAATTGCAGAACCTGGTCTGGGCTGGAATGGGTGGTATTGCCATTGGTGCCATTGCTCGATGGGGTTGTATTTTCCAGCGTATGGACCAACGTAGGAATCAGAGTAGCATCTGAAGCTCCTTCTATTGGAGTCTTGTAATCAGTCCATTCCATTGCTGTGAATATATTGTGCAATACGCCACATGCTGAAACACTTGTGGGCGCTCCTGAATCTTTGATTTGCATGAGCCTCTGCAGCCAGTCTCCATTCTCAACGACTAGTTCCGCAAGTGGTTTGTTGTCTTCCAGCAAAGTTGCCAGGCATGAAAGGACTTCATTTTGGACTTCGTTTGGGGTAGGCTCGAAAGACAATAGGCCGAATAGGAAGTTGGGAATGGTGGAAATCTTCGATATGGCTTCCACTATCTCGTCTTGTGCTTCTGATAGAGAGGAAAGAAGGCCGATGACTGAGCCAGTAAGGGTCCAGACGAGAGTCTGCTGTGGTCTGGGGAGCTTTGAGAAGGCTGGATCTTGTGATTCGATGGTTTGAATAATCTGTAGATTTTTAGTACGCATATACAAGTACAAAATAGCGTGGTCTAACATACAGTTTTGACAACTCCTTGAATACCGGTCAAGACATCCTGTCTATACAAATGTATGCAAAAGTCTGCTTCCTCCTCCACAGCCAAGTTCCTTAAAATCCCCCACCCCGCAGTTCGTGTGTCAAGGCTTGAATCTGTAAGGGTTTGTTCGAAAAGTAACTTGACAATCTGCTCCCTTAACAGAAGCTTTCGGCATTTTGTATCTTCGATCAAATTGGCAATCGCGATAGCAGCCGCAGATCTTGTCTTCAGTTCGGGACTTTGCAGGTCCTTCAACACTGGCAGGATCCGATTCTCACGGATAGATGCCAGCTCTGGGTCGGAGGGCGGTTTGGGTTTCCCGGTAGGATCAGCCCGGTTCTTCTGTCGAATTCGGGGTTTTGATTTGCCCATATTTCCCCCAAGTCTTGGAGTTGATGTAGTCTTGCTGGGATGTGTTACTCGAATTTACACGATAAGTTTTGGTAGATATTTTTTTTTTTCGGTGGGTTGGATTAACGCAACCCCGCCAAATACAGGGGTCTTGACTTGGTGTGCACGTACTGTACCTAGCCTGAATCCGGCGCCGGAGCCGGAGCCGGCGCCTGTCACCGACCCCTCGTTAGATGTAGCACACTGAAGGTTGAGGCATTTATTATTTAGCATCGAGGCAGCCATATCATACATAATACATACACTTCCAACCTCACCTCAAGATGTCTACAACTACTACAGTCACCCAAGCCGAGCCCATCACGGCTCAAAACATCCTGCGACTCTTCCCCGACATCGACACCAGTTCTGCTGGCCTAGATGGTCACGATGAGGAACAAATCCGATTGATGGACGAGGTCTGCATTGTCCTCGACGAGAATGACAAGCCAATCGGAAACTTCAGCAAGAAGATATGTAAGTTGATTCGTTTCCCAATGTCGCGATATCTCGCTCACAACTCTAGGCCATCTCATGACCAACATCGATAAAGGTCTCCTCCACCGCGCATTCTCCGTTTTCCTCTTCAACTCCAAGAACGAATTGCTCCTCCAGCAGCGCGCAACGGAAAAGATCACATTCCCAGATATGTGGACAAACACATGCTGCTCACATCCACTTGGAATCCCTGGCGAGACTGGTGTTGAGTTGGATGAGGCTGTGGCGGGCGTGAAGAGGGCTGCCCAGCGCAAGTTAGACCATGAACTTGGAATCAAAGCTGCCCAGGTCCCTATCGAGAATTTCAAGTTTCTGACCAGGATTCATTACAAGGCCCCGAGCGACGGAAAATGGGGAGAGCATGAGAGTATGCATTGCTTTCTCTTGGTCTGGTGTACCATGCTAATGTGGATGACGCAGTTGACTACATCCTATTCATCAAAGCCGACGTTGATATAGAGCCTAATATGAACGAGGTTCGAGCCACTCGATACGTTAATGCCGATGGTCTGAAATCAATGTTCAACGATCCCGCCCTCAAGTTTACGCCGTGGTTCAAACTCATCTGCAATACTTTGCTATTTGAGTGGTGGGAGCATCTAGACGAGGGTCTCGACAAGTACATGAACGAACAAGAAATACGGAGGATGTGAAGATGGGCGTGAGTGGGATACGAACGACAAGAGATACGAACCGTGACGTGGGAGGATTCTGCAAGTGAGAGGAATTGGCAAACGATAATCGATGCAGACATAACGAGCGATATACCCTATAGGCAGATGCAACAATTGAGCGTGCATTGCATTACTGCATATGTATAGTCTCTGGGCAGAAGGAAGTTCTTATCTTTTGACACCAACAGGTAACATTCCTCGACCTTTTGCTTCATTGTCATCCATTTTTGAGTATTTCTTATTTCTTATTTGAATAGTCCAAGTCCTTTCACACTCCAAGAAGTCTCTTGTTACACTTCACTTTTCCACTTCTTATCTGCTCCCAACTGCTGTTCCGCTGTTTCACGACTCAGTACAGTAGCAAGGACCTAACCTCTCTTGGCATGTCCATGCGGATCTTTACCCCACGACAATCCAACACTCGCAGTTCCGATTACTCAAACATGGAACACTCCGCTTGATCGACCTTCTCAGTACAGGAAGTACCCTGTCGTGCCGTTAACCGACGTATCTTCAGATTGGCTACTCTAGGATTACTTGGCATCAAATGCTCACGGGATGGGTAGAATGACCAGTCGGCGGGTTATCCGTCCCTATCTCTACATTTCAGGGTCAATGCGGTTGGATGCAAACCCACGATACGATGGCTTCCTTTATTAGTGAAGTGGGGAGTCCGCACGCTACGGCTACCGCTGGTCCACGATATCTACGATATCCACGCTTTCACAGACGAGGCTATATAAGCTCACGCCTATCCCTCTTCGCTCTTTCCCTCCTTCCCTCCTTCCAGCTTTCAATATTCACAAGAAACAACTCTTCCAAACTCTTCACCAACACTCAAACGCAGAGTATTTGCTATCCAAATACACATCGATACCTCAATCAGACTATTAAACTGTTGCTTCCTAGACTCATAAACAGCTTTACTACCTGTTCTCTGATTAAGCAATATATTGCAGTGAATTGTCATACGGACTTAATCCGTAATTTCTCACATCCTAGATAGGAGACCTAAATATCAACATTGATGTCGGTTGATATACGCCAAAGCCTCAATTGCCTGCGATTCCCCTCTCGATACGAAACTGTATCGAGATCGCAGCTGTCTAAACAACATACAGGAGATTTAACGAGACCCGCTGAAAAACCTTCCTGTCCGTCTTGAAACTCAATTCATTTAAACTCCAACTAACATGGCAATCAGAAAAACCAAACCCAAATCTTCAAACATAGCCCAAGCATCTACTTCACCGCAATCATGGCGCAGAATAGTAGTAATAATGGCACTATGCCTCTTGAAAAGAAACGCAGCCTCTCCCCAGAGCCGTCTGATGAAGTCCGCGTCCTCGGCATCGCCGAATATGAGCAAGCTGCCCAGTGCCTCTCTGAAGCCTTCGCAGTCGATGAAGTAGCGAGGTATTTCGTAGATACGGATGACATGTCCGCCTACTCTGAGGAGTACAAGTGGAAGCTTCATTGCGACATCATCCGCTATCTCACTGCTGCCCATTGCTACAGCGGCATCGTCACGACTATTGGTCCGAATTACGACGCCGTGGCTCTCTGGTGAATTGCCCCCCCTTCTCTCACGACTCTGCATATGTATATCCTATAGTCCGATCTTAAGCTAACTACCTTTCCCTATAACAGGCTCGCACCCGGCACAAACATCGATAGCTTCTGGACGCTTCTCCGCAGCGGGCTCTGGAGACTCTACTACAAGCTCTCGGCCGAAGGCAGGACGCGTTTCTTCCAGGAGTTCTTCCCGCTCTTGCACGACACCAAGCAGGACGTGATGGGTGCGCGGGATGACGACTCCTACTATCTGGTGTACCTGGGTAGCAAGCCGTCGGCGCGCGGTAAGGGGTATGCGAGGAAGTTGATCCAGCATATGACTTCGAAGGTACGTACTGCACCCCTCTGATGCTTCGTCCTTCAGAAGTATATGTTGTATGTATGTGTGTGTGTGCTGGGACGACGTTAATGTTTGAGAACTGCAGGCAGATATCGAGAACAAAGCCATGTATCTTGAGTCCAGCTCGGAGACCAACCTACCGTATTACAAGAAATATGGGTTTCTGCATAAAATGGACATCACGCTTGAGCGGGGCCCCAAGCCCATCAAGTTGCATATCATGGTCCGTGAACCGGAGGTTGTGGCTGGGAGCTCGAAGGGTGGAGAGACGGTGCAGGTTCGTGCTTTCTGATGGGTGTTAAGATGACGAGACGAGACGAGTTTTCTTTATTTCGGTGTTGGTGGGTTTTGATAGGTGACAGGTGATGTTTCGATTCTCACCCCATAGCAGCTTAGCTGATTATTGGGGTTCTCTTCTTTGGGACATGGTTTGAAGGTCACTGGGGTGTGCTTGAGAAACGATGATGCTTGCTGAGACGAATTTCCTTGACACTAGCTAAATCAGAGAATGCTGCTTTTCATCACTATTGCATGTCTTCGTGATCATCTGTACAACGTGCTAGCGTCTACCCATAACATTCTGCAAATCCCTGAACGCCTGATGCTCTCCCTCCCTCCCTCCCTCTGTACTGGACAGAAAAAGCGACACTGTGCCAGGCTGAGTAGGGTATCGAAACGCTGTAATACTGGCTACAGCATCTCAAGTCCGCCGTGAAACACTCTATCTAGAACTCCAGTACAGCCCATGTCTCGTCATCAACCGTCGTAAAGATAACTCCATCTCCCAATAACTCATCCCCAGCCTTATACACATCATTCGCAGGGACATGTAACTCCTGCGCTATAACGTTCACGTGGAGGCCCTCATTATTCTGCGCTGACGACCTCAGCAACTCATAAACCTTCCTCGCCATAGGCGACATCATCGTCACCTTGCTCGCATTCGAGCCCCCACCCGCCGCACCACCATTGCTATCCACGAACATGCCACCGTCGCCGCCTCCCTCTGCCTTGACCTCACCTGTGGGCAGGCCCCGCGTGAAGTACAGATGCACGGCGGTCGCTTCGAGCAGGTGGCAGCTGATCTCGTTGAAGTTGGTGATGGGCCGCAGGACGTGCACCGCGATGTGGCGCTTGTTGTTGAAGGCCTTGATGCGGCCCCAGACGCGCAGGTATTCGCCTTCTTTAGGGAGCTGCTTCGTGGGGTCCGATATGGCGTCGGCGTCGATCCATTGCTTGACTTCGATTAGGCCGGTGCCGTCGTCGAGTTTGTAGGTTGTGTTGGTGGCTTGCGAGGAGATGCTGTTGATTTGGCCGACGAAGGTGATCTGGGGGTTTGTGAGTGTGGAGTTGGGGTAGCGGAGCGGTATATATAGGTACCTGTGTTACATCCGTACCATCTATCTTGAATTCGCTGTCGGGATGGGGTTGTTGTCTTTGTGGAAGTTAGTGGGGAAGCAGAATCTGTAAGGAAGGGTAACTTGCGCCTCGATGAGTTGCTTGATGGTAACTGGTCTCAATGTGTCTTTTCCATATGTCTTCGCGTGAATTTAGCAGCTGTATATCCATGAAAGGCAGTAGAAATACCTTCGTGCCTCCAGGGCTATCTTGACTGCCTGACTGAGAGCCATTCATGAAGCCCCCTCCTTCGGCAGCGGCATTTTGATTGCCATAAGTCGTCGTGGAATATGCTCCTTGGTATCCGTAGTTTGCTATTGCGAGTTAGACTGGTAGGGAGCGCGAGGAAGGAGGGTATCATACCCATTTTTGCGTATTGGTGGACAACGTTGTGGTTGTGAGAAAATACTCGCTCAGAGAGACGCGTCTGTGTTTTGGCCGCGTCCGCGTAAAGTGCTGTGATTTATGGAACGATCACGTGCCCGGAATTGTAAGCAATACCTCACATCCTGACTAAGGATTCTCGAGATTTCCTGATATATACCTATGTAGGTTTTCCAAGACAGGTATTGAGTTGGCTTCCTCGGGGTCTAATAAACCTAGTCGGGGTCGAATGTTTTGAAAGTCAGATTCTTTACCGGTATTGCAGCACCTCGTTACATGGCTAATTTCACGTTTGTTTTCATGTCTAAATAAATGATTACTGGTATTGTCAAAGGCAGGTTTAGCAATATCATGTATATTTGTAATATATATTACTGGTAGTTTAGTGTGATTGAGAGATAATGCCGCTAGCTAACTATGGACCGAAGAAGCTCACTCAAATGTCTGTTGTCTTTTAAACCAACTCTAACAAACTTCAGAACTATTTGAAATCTATAATGATCCCAACATTCCAGCTTCCTGTCAGTCAATATGAATTGTTTGAACTTTAAACAAGTACCCCACTCTTCAAAATCCCGAATACCCCCGGTTTGGACTACTTGAGCAGTCGCCTCCCCACAAGTTCCCACCAGAGCTTCTTCAAGATTTGGAGAATGTTTGCCTGCCATCCCATTTCTCTCTGCTGTTTACCTCTCGCGAATGTTTCGGGATTAAAACCTGCGACGCTTAAATAATGATTTCGGAAAGCAACCAGAATGGCTCGACCTTCTAACCCGACTTGGGCGAGAGTTCCCAAACCATATTGAATGATACCTTAGCAAGGAGCTTCATCATATCAACAAGGCCAGGCAACATGTCCCATATAATTTGCCTTGCTTGTCTTGGCCACATGTATCACGACCTAACGACGTCCACGAAAACTTCAGCCTTCGTGTTTTCCAGACAGCGATGAGACTTCATCGCCAGAACCCTTTTTACCAGAAGCATGGTCGAAGGCCAGCAGCCAAAGCCTAGGAGGCACTTTCAAACGCTCAAAATTCGAAAGCAGGGGTCTGAATAGAGGAATGAGGGGAAATAAGAGACAAGCTAAGAATGGATAGATTTGGCAAAGTCAAACACATCAACGATATAAGAGAATCAGGGGATCGTCTCGCAGGAGGCCAATATGGATTGGCGCTGGCTGGTTAATTGAAAGGCAGCATTTTGTTGTCACAAGGAAAATGGACGATTCCGCCAAATTGATTGAGAAACAACTGACATGCTGACTAAGCGGTGAGACTAGCTCACCAGGCTCAAAGTAGGTAATAAATCCCTCGGATTTCTCTGGCTTCTTCTGGCATCTACCCTATCTCGATATCTTCGTCTCGGGCAGGATAATTACGTCTAGGATACCGTACCGTATTGTATAGTATCGGCGAAGCACGTGGGCACTGGGCACTGGGCACTGGGCACTGGGCACTGGGCACTGTCCATTTGTTAAACCAAAGCAGGTGCCAGTACTTGGTATGGAATTTGCGATCATCATCACTGCCGTCCTCGGTGATCGACTCCCTAGCTTCAGCAACCATTATCACTGGTCAATCTCAATTTAAGGTCGCAGCCGCTGTCGTTTTTCTATTAAACCCAAATACGGAAGGAGCCTTTGGATATACAGGGCGCTTGACAGTCTTTCAAGCTGCAAGTGGAACATATCACAAAATGTGATGCTCCAACAGGGAAACAACTGCAACATCTTCGCAGATCAATGACCAAATTGATACTCCCTGCAGTGTCATATTCCCCGGAACGATGTTGCTCCATCATACTTCGTAGTTTTACGAAGTAAAGTAGCGGCGATGATGTACAAATGACATTAATATGCCGGCCCTCCTCTGTCGTCTTCATTGATACCCGCAAGCATCTCTTGCAGTCTCATTAACAATGCAATTTTTACAATCCGTTCTATTTGGCGTTCTCGCGGTTGAAGTCGCTGCTGTGCCATTCCCATCTAGTCATGTCCTCCATGAGCGCCGAATTGATACTCCAAAGGCATGGATCAAGCGAGATAGGGTTGCTGATTCGGCTCTGCTTCCTGTTCGCATTGGCATGACCCAAAGCAATCTTGACAAGGGTCATGATCTTCTGATGGATGTGTATGCCCTCAAATTCGAGTTGGTCGCAAAAACATGAGCTAATAGCTTTATTCTAGTTCCAAGCACGATTCTCCCAAATATGGCAAACACTACTCAGCTCAGGAGGTTGCTGAGATTTTCGCGCCCATGCAATCAAGTGTGGATGCCGTGCATGACTGGTAGGCTTATTCTCATACAGATTTGATGGATTCTTTGAGTCGGGAGCCCATATGCAGGCTGCCGAGAAAGCTGTCATGCTCATCGCCTCTTTCCAACAGCTGAGCTTTTGTCATACTAATATGCTTGGGCGGGCTCTCATCTGCTGGCATTGCAGCCGACAAAATATCTCAATCTACCAATAAGCAATGGATGCAGTTTGATGCCTCCGCTTTCGATCTGGAAACCTTGTTGAACACGAAATATCATATCTACGAACACACCGAGACGGGAAAGCTTACTGTGGCATGTGACGAGTATGTTAACATTAAGTTCTCACTTGTCAGTGTTCTAATCTCGTTTCAGATACCATGTCCCGGCTCATATCCAAGAGCACGTGGACTACATTACACCTGGTATCAAGCTTGTTGCTCCTTTCAGAAAGAGCAATGAAGACCCAGAGCTCCAAAAACGCATATTCGGTGTCACAAGCGGTCACAAGCTTCCTCCTCTGCTCAAGAATCTCGGAATGACCGTAGACGCACTTCTTGCTGTCCCGAGACTTCTACTCTGCGGCGCTGTTATCACCCCGGCATGCATCCAAGGTAAATTTGGGAATCTAGCTATATGGCACCAGAACTGATCCATTTAGCGCTATACCAAGTTCCTAAAGGATCAAAGGCAGACCCCTCAAACGCCCTCGGAATCTTCGAAGACATTGGGGATGTTTACAGCCAGGAAGATCTTGATCTATTCTTCTTGACATTCGCACAGTCAATCCCCCAGGGCACCGGGCCAAAGCTCGAGGCTATTGATGGTGCCACAGCCCCAGATCCTGTCCTCAAGGCTGGAGCTGAGTCCGATCTCGATTTCCAGGTCTCCTACCCTCTTATATACCCGCAAGGAACCGTTCTCTTCCAAACCGACGACCCTGTCTACGAAGCGGATTACGTGTATGAGGGATTCCTGAACAACTTCTTAGATGCTCTTGATGGCTCTTACTGCAGTACTGTTGATTCGCTAGACCCACCATACCCAGATCCCTCGAACGCCACGGGTGCCTACAAGGGAGCTTTACAATGCGGTGTCTACACGCCCGTGAGTATTTGTAATCAAATTTCTGTACCTCGACTAATATAATAAAGACAAATGTTATCTCAATCTCCTACGGTGGCCAAGAAGCAGACTTGCCTATTGCTTACCAACGTCGCCAGTGCAATGAGTTCATGAAGTTGGGATTGCAGGGTGTTTCTGTCGTTTTGGCTTCCGGTGACTCGGGTGTAGCGGGACCCGCAGGAGATGGTAGCTCGGATGGCTGTCTTGGTACAGGAAAAATCTTCAGCCCTGACTTTGTAAGCAACACATCTCTTTGTCTTGCGTCATATTCTGCTGCGTTGGGACTCTCGAAGTGTGTTCCAACCTGTGGGCTCTTTTTGTTGGCATTAACGATGGTACTGATTCCTTGGTAGCCTGCTACGTGTCCCTATATTACGACTGTGGGATCCACCACTCTTCCAGCAGGAGGCAATGTCACCGATGATGCTGAAACTTCAACGACTCGATTCCCAAGTGGAGGTGGATTCTCCAACATTTACGCTACTCCCGACTACCAACAGACCGCCGTCGACGGTTATCTTACAAACAGTCCTCCGCCATACGACTCATACTCAACCACAGACAATGGCGCTATTGGCGCCAATGGAGGCATTTACAACAAAGGTGGAAGAGGTTACCCTGATGTCTTGGCTGTTGGTGACAACATTGTTATCTTTAATGCGGGAGCTCCCACACTGATTGGTGGTACTTCGGCTTCTGCTCCAATCTTCGCTTCTATTCTTACCCGGATCAACGAGGAGCGTCTCGCAGCTGGCAAGTCCACTATTGGTTTTGTGAACCCAACTTTGGTATGTCTCCGGTCCTGAATTTCTGTGGTATATTGCTAACAGTCTTCAGTACTCGCACCCGGAAGCCTTCCATGACATAACTGATGGCAGCAACCCCGGTTGCAACACGACTGGCTTCGCGGCTGCCAAGGGCTGGGACCCTGTGAGTGGGCTTGGAACGCCTATCTACCCCTCATTATTGGAGGTATTTATGAGTCTGTAATGTGTGAATGATTTAATGAATAATATAGTGGCATCTGGATTGCCGCGTGCTCTTGGATAGAGAATGAAAATCATGCTTTAATGATACAAATTTGTGCAAGCTATATGAACATCATAATTTATTAATTTATCTTATACTATCAACTCCACATATTACAAAGGGACATCAAAAGTATGTTTTCACATCAAAGTTCAGCCATAAAGGTCAAGCATGCTAAGGAGTTAAGTTCCTTCCTGTAAGCCCACTTGTGGGAGCAAAAGCCGACTTTGCGAAATTTCTCAGGAGAATAAGGCAAATAACTCGTTTTCTACTCGATAGGCTTGGTTGTCAAACAAACCCCATACTTTTGACAATTTCGCTAGTTTGTAAACAAGAATTCCAGGCTAGGTAAGGACTGGACTGTACCGCACCGCCCCCGCACCTTCAGGGGTAGCGAACACGTGATGCTCAGATTACCAGTTTTGACCTCAGGCCCTTATCGCACCTTCCCGTCCATCATCGCGACGCGCTCATTATCTCTCAAGGCCTCAACACAACTAATTCTCATCCCCCAAAGCCGACCTGGAAGCACAACCTTCCAGCATCATCGGTGAGCCATGACTATCAAGCCCCAAAAAGCTGACGATGATATCGATGCACTTGAAGCTCTTGATACCGAGGAAAAGGAGTTCACCAAAGTAAGTCCCCCCTCACACCCCCACCAGGATCTGCTCACATAAGTTCACCTTTCCAGGATGCAGAAATTGATCGTATTTTGAAAGCCTTCCGTTTAGATGCGTATGTATACCCAGCTTGTCGACCCCTGCTACGAAACTGAACTCTTTCTTCACAGCTACGCAGTCCTCGACCTCCAACCCGGAGTCCCAGAATCCGACATCAAAAAATGCTACCGCGTCAAATCCCTCCTAATCCATCCCGACAAGACCCGCAACCCGCAAGCCCCCGATGCCTTCGACCGTCTGAAAAAAGCACAAACAGAACTCATGGACGAGAAGCACCGCGAGCGCCTCGACGAAGCCATCGCGGACGCGCGCACGCTGCTCATCCGCGAGAACAAGTGGACCGTCGATAGCCCGGAGCTGCGGACCGAGCAGTTTGCGAAGGACTGGAGGGAGAAGTCGAAGCTGGTGATGATTGATAATGAGCATAGGAGGCGGCGGCAGGTGAAGGCGCAGATGCAGGAGGAGGGCAGGGAGCAGAAGAAGGCGGATGAGGAGCTGGATTTGCGCAAGAGGAAGAGGGAGCATGAGCAGGATTGGGAGAGTACGAGGGAGCAGCGGATTGGGAGTTGGAGGGATTTTCAGAAGGGGGGCGAGAAGAAGAAGAAGAAGAAGGCGAAGCCTATTGGTTAGGTACGTGGGCGTGGATTGTGGGATGGAGTTCTGGGAATGGTGTTATGGTGGGCGTATGCGCATAATATGCTGCGGTTTTACTAGAGACTTAAACCATAGGTTTTGCTACAGCGGTGCACAGTGCTCGGCAGGAGGTTACATTTGATCTTTGGCAAAGTAGGAGAATTAAGAAGTACCGTCGCATCCTAATATCTTCTCAATATTACACCCACTAGTGTGGAATTCTGCAATGTAGGGAGTGTCTTTTGTATGTCTAGATTGGAAGATGTACGCTTGGTATTTCGGCTCTCAGCAGCGCCACAGATATCTATTCTGACAAATATGCAAAGACTCTGGCCATTCTCCATCTCACGGCTATCATCATACCTCGCAAAGTCTCCCAACCAAAGATTCTTTCAAACGATTGTTCCACAGTAGCTCCAGCCCAGCTTATTCAAACAAAAATACAAATCCTCAGCATCTACCCAGCCCTGGAATCAGCTCGTTATTAAATAAAGATTCCTATAGGACTCTACCAACTCCTGTCGTGGTGGTAGGGGATATTATGATGGTTCTGGCATCCTGAAGCTGAGACTTGGGATAGTGTTTGCTCATTGGAGATACAATGATCGTAGTTGAGTCTAGAGGCATCGCCACTAGGAAAGTCGAAATGGGTGCGGTGACAAGTAATCAGGTATAATATTATAGTCTTACAGACGCCATGATAGGATATATGTAAGAGAGAACTAAATGCTTTGGTTGCTAGAAGATCAAGATACAGGTAAGCTGTAAAGGTAACGTTGTAGTATAGAATCACTAAAAGTCAGTTACGCATAGATGAAACTGAACGAATGAGCGTAAACAAACTAATTGGTAAATTGTAATAAGTGCCTCAAGACCTCAGATCAGAAAACAAAATCGTATCTCGCCTTTGCCTCTGGGCGTATCGAAACTTTTCACGTATTGATTGTTCAGCTAGATGCCGAACCCGCAGCCTGAATAGGAACAGACGAGTTCAACCTTGACCTGCGTCAATACCATCATCCATGTGAGCAGATATTGCTCGGAGGTTGCCAGATGACGGGTATGACGCTATTATAAGAGTTATCGTGGCAGTCTTCGAGTTTCGCGCCAGCGCTACAACTGGCGTGCGTGCTCCATGTTGTTGGCTCGCATTGCCTCATCGAGGTGAGGTGGTTTCTTGGATTTCTCCGAGAGCTATCGCGATCCCAAGTGCAGATGCGTAGCTTGATCTTGCCTCGATTCATATGTGTCTGTAGTGACTGGAGGCTTGGACGCTGTTTTGGTGATTTCGAGCTTTTCTGATGTCAGAAGAGGTCATTTTGTCAGTACCAAGTGCGTTTTCCCTGGAGATGTTTGTCGGTCTAGGATTTCTCGGGCGGTCGAAGCTACTGGTAGTGCTTGTTCTGTCGTGAGACTCTAGGGTTCTTGTCCTCCAGCTGTTGCCTAACTTTTACATCAGTTGTTATTCCCAAGCCCGCGGATGTTGTGTTACTGTACCCCCGTGAGTTGTCGTTCATCGATAGATATGAGGTACTTACTTGCAGACCAGCTGCTTCTTGCTCTCGAAATATGAACGTCACATGGGGAACTCTGCACTCATTTGAAAATTTTGAAAATGTCCCATACCTGCCCGTACCTACCTCAGATATTTTATGAGACTTCTCTGCCAATAAGCCAAAAAGTCCACCACCCGGCAAAACCTCGCCTAAAACAAACAACCATATATATACCTAAATAAACAACAAATTCAACAAATCCTCAGTCGACTGGGGTGACAGCTCATATCTAACTCGAACCACTCCGAGAACATGATTTGCCCTGTCTCGAATAAAAAATGCAACCTCAGGTACCAGAGCTTGCTTTTCTCTTGTAAAATCGTCATCAGTCAAGTTGGGATAAATCACCAGCATGCTGCGTCAGAGTTTTGCAATTTTGATTCCCGTTTCTTCATTTTGTGCGTCTTTTTTTTTTTTTTTTTTTTTGCATATTTTTGGCCATGGGAGTGGAATATCGCCAGGCGAGGTGTTTGTTGTCTTTGTTACTGTATCGGTGTGAATTAGATGATTGCTCCCAGTGCGTCAGCCATACCTCCAGAAAAAATAGTGACTGCAGACTCTGGAATCAGAGGCTCCTCAACGTGCGTGCTGAGAGTCCGTGAGATGTCATTGGCACAGCATTGCCTTGCAATAATGTTAGAAATAGCACACTAATTGTAGGCAAATGAAGCTGGAGTCATAGTATTGAGTGCGCGCGAAGCAAGAGTTTCTTCAGCTGGTTCAAAACTTCACTGAACACAACGCAAGCACACGAAAAAGCTTACATACCTTCCGTCTTCCCAATGACTGCCAAAATACTACTGGAATCATAACCGGCAGCTTCTAGGTGCTTCATGGAGAAGTAGCTGCTGGCGATGAGATGCCGAATCTGAGGATGTTGATGTGAGCCATGAGCCTTTGAAAATTTGCGCGAGGGAACAATTTAATATGGACTTTTGCTGCTTTCTTCAAATGATCTTGAAGGATACGATTAGGGTTCACTTGAATTACCGGTATTGACCAGCTGTTCCAACGAAAGATCAAAACTGTAACTCATTATGTGGGCTTATCTCGCCGGCGGCCCATCGCGTTGCTGGACGCGTCACGATTGCATCAAGCCAACGCGTCTTCTCAACTGCACGAATACGTTTCTCGGTATTACAGTAATAGTATCACCGCTTGGTGGCGTCTTATGTTTGAGTGTCGAGTATCAAGAGCCGTTGCATTGTACTAATGCCATGAGGTTGCTGAGAGCGGACGGAAGATTTCGGGTCCCGTCCCGCTCCATCGCATCGTAAAATTCCGAACGACCACGATTTATATCTACGCCCAACCCAGCAGAATTGAGCGGCCTCCCTAATATCTGCGTCTCTATTCCATCAAGGACATGGCCGATAAAAAAGCTATGCATACAATGCCCTGCGACGATCATCTCTCGTCCGAGACGTGGTACCTGTCCAGGTCTAGGAGATCTGGGAAAAGGGTGCACCAGGTGCTTTATGTTTTGAGCGGCATATATATCTTGGAATACATCATCTTCTAGTTGTCAAAAGGTGAGCTGTTTGTTGTCCTCTCTTGTTGCTCATTCTGTCGAAATTTCAGAGTCTGTCAAACTTCTCTTTCTAAAATTTTCAATATCATGCGAACGTCTACTTTCATTATTCCCCTTCTGTTGCCTGCGGCGTACGCGCAGTTGATTCCCTCGCATATGCAGCTGTAAGTTACTCCGGACTCCTGGTGAATTCCAATGGACTGACGAATGTGTACAGAGGGACTGAAGTATTTTGAAACTGCTACCAACAATTTGGAGTTCGCGGATACAGCCCTCAGGGCAGCACTATCGAACACCAGCTAACTGGGCAGCTCACGCTTGGAAATACACTGAAAGTCAAGTATCCTTGACTTAAGCGGTTGAACTTGGGTTGATGGAGTTTGGCAGTGGCACTCCATTGAACTAAGCCGCAATGTGCTCTCCTTCACCAGCGGGGACGATGCCCGACTCTCGCAGAAAACAAGTCGCAGATCCTGCAGTGTCACAACCTGATCTTGTACCATCAACTTCCAGCATGGAGCCCTTGGGGTTACACGAAGAAAAGGATAAAAGGATTGTTATTTTACAGCCAAGAATGGGACCTGGCTGGATGCAACTCTTACCCTAGCTTTACGGAAGGACGATACGATCAGGTTACGCATTGTAAGGGATAATGCTATGCTTGGGATGTCGTAAAGAAGCGTTGAATGACAAGGACATTCAGGAATTCTATCTTCCACCACTGGCGAATCTTACATCAAGGTTGGTGTTCAAAGCAACATCAGCCGGTCATCCCCCCAAATAATAGTATCTCGATTTTGGTTCTGGTTCTGGCTCTAAATTTGTTTAGTACATGGACCGATGTCAGAAGGAGCTTCGAGAGAATAATATGCGCATGGAGAGCATTAATCACTCACTGAAGCCACTGGTCACTTTCGGGGCATCGAATAGTGCTGTTCTTTGATTAAGACGATTAGTCCACTGGTGGTCTGTATTTGCGGCGTTTCTGGCCTGGTACCACGTCAAGCTTGGACCGATGACAAGAAGACCTTCGATTTATTGACGCGAATGTAGATGAGCGTTGATTGTTTGAACAACCTTGTCGTCCTGAGGGCGTCTAGAGGGGCGTCTAACGGTGCCCCGCCTTGATTTGATTGGCCAATTCACTGTTTACATGGACCGGCAAGACAGTAGTGAAGAAGGTCAGTCCAGTGTCAAATTGTCAATTAGGGACTATTCGCTAAATTAGTTGCTTGTGCGGCTTGTGCCGCCCCTTTACAGTACCGTACGGAGTAGTGGACTAGTTCTTACACTACTTTTGTTCTCAAGTTCATCTCCAATCGATCTCTAATTCAGAGCGTCAAACCGGTACGTCTCGGACTGCACTGCACGCTCCGTACAGTACTCGATCAAAAAGCTTTTTGGGTCTGTCTTTTTCAAACACTGCCGCTTTATTCTGCCGACTCGCGCATCATGTAGTAATCGTGTCGGACCTGCATAGTGTGGTAGTGGTACAGTACGGAGGTATTCCCGCCACACTACCTCTGGTAGTGTCACTGTTTATAAGTTGGTACTCCGTACCTAAGTTAAGGTTTGACACATAGCAAGATTTGACAGCTGACTAAGCGAGACCCTAATAGTTGAGTGGCTAGATTCTAGTAATACTAAAGTGGAGAGCGTAGAGTTTGAATTACGCCGACTACTTATTCTCTAAATTACGCAGGCTGTCAAATCTTGCTACGTGTCAAACCTTGAACAGTAACACTACCGGAGATAGTGTCGGGAATACTTGGACTACCACTTAAGGAGGAAGAGAGATCGACTTTTATTAAAAATAGCTCCACCACCCAATTTTAAAGCAAGCCGTGCCGACGTGCCGTCTCCTAGTAGCGGGGCTCTAGCATGAGGCTGTAACCTTAATTCGGCTAGGGCCCGGCATACGAGTAGATCTGGGCATACGAGCAGATCTGGATATTTTGCGATGTCGTACGGCTTCAACCTTGATGGCCTCCCTATGAACCACGCCTCGACATCATGGCCGTCACCACAACGGCCCTGTGATGAGAATAGTACGGAGTAAGTGACGAAAACACATTTACAGAGCCAGAGAGAGCCTCTGGTAATTTGCTCGTGTCTTCGGTCGTTCTGCGGTGTTGTTGCAAGTCGGGGCGACTACGGAGGTGAGCTTTGCATTGACCCGTTTTTCGGTGTTAAATATATCAGGCCATTACTTCGCGACAGACTCGGCGACTGCTAAATCAACGAGCTACCGGTAGCTCCGGCTCCAGACTCGTAGCGCACAGGAAAATCGGCACCAGATCCTAACGTGTCAGGCCGAATGCACAGCAGAAGCCATGATAATGAGTGCCGCTTTTTGTATCCAGCACAAGCCAGGCCCTCATGTTGAGGCCTTTTCAAAGTCCAGAGGTAATCGCGTCCCTCTGACCTACCTATGGTAGACCGACCGGTAGTGGTAGTCCAAGTTCTGAAGGTCAGCGGGACACGATTACTGTATGAGAATTCACGATAGTGGCATTTTATGGGACCCGGTCCACCCTTCGTGAAGACGGGCCCAAGAAACATCCTAGCCCAGCCCTAAAATTTGACCCGCGATTCTTCCTTTTCTGAAGATCAGATGATGGATGGCAGTCAACCACGGCTACATCTTTTTTTATGAAATGTCCTCGTCATATCTTGCTTAAAAAGCTGTCATCCTCAGCATACTTCTTCTGACCCAGGAGCTTCTTTTATTTGGGGAATGTCCGCAATCCTCATATCTTGAACATCTCTACATTGTTTCCAACTGTAAGTGGACAAACAAACATCATGAAGTTCTTCAACCGTCATAGTGGAAAGGAGGAAGCGGTCGCAGGCACTGCCTTTGAGAAAGATGGCACATCACCCATGGAAACTCCAAATACCTTGACGCCGAATCGTCTCTCAGAAGACCCGAATGTCGCTGCTGCTTCCCACGCAGACGAGGGCAAGGTTACTGTCATTGCCGTTCTTCTAGGTGCCATTGCTTCGGTTGGTGGATTCATATTCGGATACGAATCTGGTCAAATTTCTGGTACGTAGATAATCTGTCCATATCCATATTCCGGCCTACAGAGCGAGCATTGGCTAAACCGTACTTCTAGGCTTTCTCCAGATGACCAATTTCAAAGCCCGATTCGCCGATAACGGCGAATTCGATGCTGCGCGTCAAGGAACCATTGTCGGCCTGCTCAGTGCCGGAACCCTCGTAGGATGTCTGGCAAGTGGATGGATTTGTGACAAGTTCGGCCGTCGGTATACCATCTCGGCTTCGGCTTTCTTCTACATCATCGGTGTTATTATCGAAATCACCAGCGACACACAATGGGTTCAATTCGCCATGGGACGATTTGTTGCAGGATTGGGAATTGGTGCCCTGAGTACCAGCGTACCTATGTATCAGAGCGAGAGTGTGCCCAAGAAGATCAGAGGAACTGTTGTGGCCTCGTACCAATTGCTCATCACTCTGGGTATTTGGACTGCATACATGAGTAAGTTCATTGTTGTCTTCAACTGGTGTTTTACTTACCATCCACAGTAAACTGGGGTACTAAAGCAGCCTACAAAAACTCCGCCCAATGGAGAATCCCGAACGGTCTCTCTGCACTTTGGGCCATTCTGCTCGGAGTCGGTATCCTATTCTTGCCCGAATCTCCCAGATACGCCTACCGTATGAACCGCGTAGACGAAGCTCGCAAAAGCATGGCTCGTCTGAATGGCGTTGGTGAGCATTCGCTCCTCATCGAAAGCGAGATTGCCGAAATCGAAGCGAAGCTCGAGGAAGAAAAGGAAGGAGGTGATACCCGCTGGTACGAAGCCTTTACTGGCGAGCGCATGATGTACAGGATCATTCTGGGCATGGCATTGCAGGCAGGCCAGCAGCTCACTGGCGCGAACTTCTTCTTCTACTATGGGACAACCATCTTTCGCTCAACCGGTATATCCGACTCTTTCATCACATCGATAATTCTCGGCTCTGTCAACGTTGGAGCGACGTTTGTCGGTCTATGGGTTGTCAAAAATTGTGGACGGAGAGTCAGCTTGATGTGGGGCGCAGCTGTCATGTGCGGATGCTTCCTGATCTACACATTCCTCGGGCATTTTGGCCTGCATGATCCTAATTCGGGAATCACCCAAACATCAGGCTACATACTCATTGCCTTCACCTGCGTCTTCATCGCAGCGTTTGCCATGACATGGGGCCCGCTGGTCTGGGCCGTCGTCGGAGAGCTGTACCCAGCACGATACAGAGCAACAGCCATGGCTCTCGCCACGGCCTCCAACTGGCTCCTGAACTTCCTCATCTCGTTCTTCACCACATTCATCACCAATGCCATCGACTACTACTACGGTCTTGTCTTCGCCGGCTCCCTCTTTGCGCTCTTCTGGATCGTCTACTTCTTCATGATCGAGAGCAAGGATCGCAGCTTGGAAGAGATCGATACCATGTACATCCTCAAGGTCGCCCCTCGCAAGAGCGCCAAGTGGACGACGGGGGATCAGGTGATCGGTTCGGATAATAAGGAGGTGAATCCAACCAGTGGGTTGTTTGTGCAGCAGGAGCACCAGGAGCGCACAGCCACAAACGAGCCTCAGAGCTCTGTATAATTTGTTTAATAAGTGTTTGATAGCAAGAAAAAGCGCGGCGTTTTGCGCTTTGCTTCATCTGATATAGCTCATTGTAGCATAATAATAAATAAATATCAAACCGTGGAACTCATTTTGAGACTTTATCGCTGGTGGTGTGCCACTTGACTCTTCACTCTTCACTCTCGAGGAAACCCACATGACTCGGGAATTCAGCCTCACATCACTAACTTGCGTCAAGAAGCATGTTATCGGATTTGTGTTTAATCGGCGGTCCCCCCCCCTGAGCTTTCCTCACCCTCAAGCTGATTATTTGCTGCGGGCGCTCGGGAGATGTTTCTTCTCTCTGACTCGTTGGCACCCGAACTTCGCAGCATGATTGGCTCAGAACGCGAAGGCATTCGTGTACTCGAGTAAATTTACGCAAAGTAGCGTGCGCAACGTATACCTGAATCAGGAGACGGCAGAATTTGTTTCTTCTTCTTCTTTCGTCTAATTCGGAGTTGTGAGTGGTGCATATTACGAAGTAGGTACGGAGTATTGGGCATACTTATTGGCTAGTACTAGTAGTGAGTATGAAGTTTTGATTGAATAACCAAGCCCTTCGAAAAGGGATGTGTAAATGTGAATGTGCGACTCGCGCTGAGTTGGCAGAATATTGGTTTGAGAGAGTATGAGGGAGCGTTTCGCGGATAAGTAATAGTGGGTCTTGACGACTCTGCTTTGGGGCCCCTTCCCCAAAGTGGGCGAAAGCGAGTTGTCACGCTACGCGTATTTTTAAGTCTGCCTGCAAATCTCGCGTGTACTTTAAGTCCCGGGCTGCGCTTGAAATTTTTTAAGCTAGAAAATCACGACTTTTATAGCTTTTAAGTCTTACTAAACCTATATATATAAATATAATTTCATTCTAAGTAAATAGATATATTTCTAATAGTATTAGGATCTTAATAATTAAATATTAAGTTCTGCATTAGAAAGATAGCTAACTTATAGTTAAAAAGGTGCCTTGAAATGTTAGATTTCGTAGAAATATTATAGAAAATATACTAAAATCTAGCGTGACAACTCGCTTTCGCGTGACAACTCGCTTTCGCCCACTTTGGGGAAGGGGCCCCAAAGTAAGAGCCGTTAAGGCCCACTATTACTATGTTTGGATAGAAAAAGGAAGAAGGAAGAGAGGAAGAGGATGGCTTATCCGAAGTACGGTTTCACAACTGTTGAAGGATGAGAATATAATCCACGAGGGCCCATTAGGTCTATGGAGAAAGACTAGAACAACGACTAGGATCCCATTTGAAGTACCATAGGTATAGAGATTATTCGGGGAAGGGTTGCCGCAGCTCAACAGTTGATAGTTGAATGAAGAGGTAGCGCAAATCATCGCCAAGAGTGAAGAGGTGCCATTAGTGGTCGAAGGAGACGAGGCCCAAGTGCAATAAAACAATTTATACAACAGATAGGGAAAGAGCTACGTGAGTCTGCATGATCTAGTCTCGAACAATCAACTCTTGAGACGTGAAGAAAATCGGAGGTTGTTGGTAAGAGCGAAGTACTATACTGTAGTTGGCTGTGAGTGGTGAGGAAAACGACAACGACTTGCAACAAAGTGAAATGTAAGACCGATTGAGGAAATGTATATACGATACTATACGATCTAGCCTCGACCCGCGCTCAGAGGATGACGTATACAAAGCCTTCAGCTTTTGACTCAGGTCCGAGGTCAAGAAGGTCGAAATAATGCAATCAATAATGGTTGGAGTATTAGTGGTGAAGAACACGAAGACGACTTGCAGCAAACGAGCTGAATGCCGCATCTGGAAAGAAACCTCTGCATACATACTCCGTAACGAGACAAACCTCTAAACGAGCCTCGTACATTATTATCACGACGTAAAGAGACAATAAAAAAGAATAATTAAATCCGCGACGAGCATTTCAGTGGTGAAAAACGCGAGTCGGGTATCGAGATGCAAGTGGAGCAAGACTTCGTTCGTTCGTAAACAAGGCAAGGCTTGCGGGATGATGATCGGGACGCGGGATACTATCGATCGAACTTAAAAACTCAAAGGGGGACGCTGAGTGGTGAGATTCACGAGCGCGACGTGCAACAAGATATAAAACGTCCGAGAAAGGCCTTGCGTGGTCGAGACCGAGACTCGAGGAGTGTAGCCAGCCATATGAGCTGGCGTGGTGACCTCGCCGAGGTCAGCTGGGGATGCGTGCACTAGTCAGGAGAAAGAGAGAGATGTGGATGTGAAGAGTTACGAGTAAAGAGGTAGACGCTGAGTGGTGCAGAACACGAGCACGAAATGCAACAAAACCCAAGGCTTTTGGTTCTCGAGAGCATACATAGGACATTTCATGTGACTACACTACGCTCGGGGGAATGGAAGAAGAAACCCGATCAACCACTGACTATAACACATACATGCTTTTGACCGTGATACTTTGTTCGCAAATTACCATCCTTCTATTACCCTGACCATAAATTAAGTGGATGAGTAATCTGCTGTGAGGACTCTGTATTCTCTAGACCAGTGAAAACCCATATATTCCAATTATTATCTAATATCATCCTCGAAATTTACACCTCAGTCCTAACAACATTCACACCGCCATGTCCCTCACAAAGTCACGGCAACGCCGCGCTCTTCCCATATGTTTACTCAGAATCTCCTTCCTCCTAAGTGACACCAACGACCCCCATTCTCCTGCCCTCCTCGCATCAGAATTAGCAGAGCACCGAGACGTATTCCAAGAACCTTTCTCCGGATCCAGCACTCTGAGCTCTATAAACGGTTGAATGGACGTATATCAAAGTGTGCTTGAGCGCGGATCTTGGGATACATCCACGGTTTCCGTATCTAGTATCAATGACTTCTCTTTGGGGTGGTTTTCATACGTCCTCAGAGTCCTCGACGTACACTCAACCCCATCTACCATACCATCCCTATTATCAGTGATATTGTGTTCTGACGAGAACTAAAGGGAAATGCGATGTGCAATGATAGAGCCGCGTTCGGTGTGGAAAAGACTTACAGCGACGAAACAAGCAAGTTCGAACCACTTGCAGATAGATACTCATCTGCACAAAGGGCGCCCAACACGATAGAATCACACAGATAGCCATCTCATCCGTCTAGAGCAGAAATCCGTAACTCCATTGTACCTATGAAGGCTCCACATCTATATGCCTAACCAAGTCTTCCCTCTCTCGTAAACATAGAAACTGACTGCTGCCATCGGCACAACCTTCACATACCCAATTGTCAATCCAACGAAGAACCCAGACATGCCCCTCTCTTTCAGAATCAACTTTGCAGTTTCTCCAATGCCTAATCTGTGCCCGTCTCCTACAGTACCTCCGACTTGCATTCTCCTCCTAATTACCTCTAGCGGATATGCTGACGTCTGTGATACCAGTCCTGCTATCCCGCCCGCCAGGAGTTCTGCCCAGTATCGGAGAGGTGCCGGCTTGTGCTCAGGAGAGTTTTCGGGCTTGGGCAGAGTCGTGTGGCGAGAAATTAGGGGGTGGCGCAGTACATCGCCTGCTGTGTCGTGCGTGAGGAATGACACTCCGGCATAGGGCAACATTCCCATAATCGTCGCAGAGAATCCCCTATAGAAGTTCCCGAGTCCAGACCTGGGCGTTACAGCTCGGACTGCCGTCGCCGTAGCTGCTATAACTGCAGGTTCGGAAGAAGTAGGCCGAAGAGGTGGAGGCGCTTCCCTGTAAATCCGTCTGCATATTTCAGCCAAGGAGGATCGTGAATCGTGTTTAGTCTCGAAGGCCAGGCGAACTCGGATTACTTCGAGTGGGTATGTGAAGAATACCGAGGTTACACCTGCCATGGAACCTGATATGAGCCGCCTGAAGGGAGTTTCGTGGTGGGGTCCTTGGATAAAGACTGAACGGATTTGCTCATATGCTAGGAATTTGATAGCTGCGTAAGGAAATATTCGAAGAATAGTAGCAGAATGCCCGCGATATAGTCCTAGAACGCCGTCCTCCTTATAGATAACTTTCATAGCCCCTACAACACCAAACCAAGACCCGGTGTATTTCGCAAACTGAGGATTGCTGGCTTGGAAGAGAATCTTTACTCGGTCGAGGGGCGCGACTAATGTTTTGGCCTGTATATATCAGTATCATTCAAGCATGCCAACTAATTCAAGATTCGACATACAGCAGACCCCGCCAACCCCCCCGCCACGCCAGTCTTCCATATGTAGTCGAAACTCTGCTTCTGCGGCTTCCGTGCCTTGGGCGCTATCGTATCGTCGTCTGTGGGACATATTGCAGGTTCTTTCTTGTGCGCATCGTCCATCTCTCGTGATTTGTCCTGGAGCATCGCGGGAGGGGAGACATTGTTGAAGAGGGCCGAGGGCATTCCTTGCCGCCCAGCAGGCTCTCAGGTACTATGTTCGGGCGTTGAACTGGGGGATCATTCCGTCGTGGTAGGTATTTGGTAGGTGAGGATGGCTGGCAAGAGAAGGATGTGTATAATAAGTCTATTGTTTGGCGGATGATGATGCAGTTATTCGCAAACGACTTTAACTCCGAGTGCGGTTTGCCTCGGCTGTGCGTAGACGGCACTTTTTGGAACAAGGGCGAGAAAGCCGTTTCCCGCTCTTGGTGTTATATCTTCAAGGGTATATTAATATTTATTATTATATTGGACATCCTACGATCTATGATTTTTGGTCCATCATAAATGCAAAAGTACAATGGTGAAAAAGTTAAATTTCCACTGCATCACGTGCTTGTCCATTCCCTTCTTACTTTAGACTTTGTGATTTCTTGTTTTTCACTTCCTTCACTTACTTTTTATTAGCAAGGTGACCTTTTTGTATATTTAACTGTTTTCTTGATGGAATCATTTATCCTCTACCAAAACAATGACTCAGATATCACTTTACTCGATATCCCTCGTTCCATCGAGTCAGCTCAAGGAGACTCGACCAAGAGGATCATCTCGTTGAGTCCATTAGAACATCCATATCCTTCAGTCGAGCCAAAGTCGGCGAAAGCTAAGGCAAGACTTGGAGAAGTTTCAATAGAAGACCTATTGCTGCAGAAATATGTGCAACTTGCTTTGGATAGATTGAGGGAATGTTACCAGGGGAAATGGTGTCTTCCTCGTGTAATTGGAAATCCTGAGATACTTGCCCAGGGGAAGAAACGCAAAAGGAAGGAAATATTAAGCGGCGAGAAATGTGAAAAAGATCTCGAGCCTGATAAGCTCAGACCTGGATATCCGGGGTCAGATTTCATGCAGAATAATGTGCATTCTTCCCTGTTCTGCAACCGCAATGCCTCTTCTATATGCACCCCGACTTCCTACGGACTTTGTGCTCGAATACCACCACATTCAACAGCTTTATATGGAGATATAACTACAACACTTGAGACTTTCACCCAGTCAGCTCCACAATTCAAAGTTATAATCATGGATCCTCCATGGCCCAATCGTTCAGCACGAAGGAAAAGCTCATACTCTATTTCCTATTCCACTACTGAAATCAATACCCTGCTTTCTTCAATCCCTCTCAATGACCACCTAGCTGAGGATGGATTGCTGGCTGTATGGGTCACGAACAAGGTCGCGTTTCGTGATATATTGCTGCAAGAGGGAGGTCTATTCGATGAGTGGGGTATTGAATTGGTGGAAGAGTGGGTTTGGGTGAAAGTTGCTGTTAATGGAGCCACGATTTGTGCTCTAGACTCTATGTGGAGGAAACCGTATGAGATTCTGCTGGTAGGACGCAAGAAAGGAAGCAAAGGAACTGGAACCGGAGAAGTGAAAAGGAGAGTTATTGTTGCAGTACCTGACTTACATTCGAGAAAGCCAAATCTCAAAGCATTGTTTAAGGAGATGGTGGGGATTGAGAAGTATGAAGGGCTGGAGATATTCGCTAGAAATTTGACGGCTGGCTGGTGGGCTTGGGGGAACGAGGTGTTGAAGTTCCAAACAGATGAACACTGGATAGACGAAACCAATCTTTAACACCTTGTACTCTGAACATGGTATTTATACATACTATACACCCATATCTACCAAACCGTGACAAACTCTCATTTATCATATTTTAACATCCTTCTCTACCTCCACCGCCTCTCCATCATCTTCCCACTGCGTCGTCGCTGGTATCCAAGTATCCTGCCCTTCCAGCAGCGCCTTTGCTTGTTCTGCTATACTTTTACGCTCCGGGGTTGGCTTCTCGCGTATATCAGGCCTGAACGTGGCCTCTGTCGCCTCACGGTCTTTGACCGCGGCGTCATGAGTATCTTTATCCCATCTACAGCACTCCATTAGCATTCATCTCCCTTCCAAGCCCAAAGGCCATTCCAATCTCTCCCAAAGTAGAACTGCGAAGTGAATAACGTACTCATCGAAATTCTCCGGCTCCTCAGGCCACACAAACGGCTGCTCCATCTCCACCATCATCTTCTTGATACTCCTGGGCCTGAACCACCTCCGGGGCGCCGGTCTCTTCGCACCCGGTTTATCCTGCCTTAACTTCTGCTGCTGGATATAAGACCGTACTCCTCGTACGGGTACCCCGTAGGCATTCCAGAGGTAGTCGCGCAGGTCGAGCTTGTTGAGGTTTAGGGGGACGATGAAAGATGCAAAGGTGGGAGGGAGTTTGGGCGTGCGGAGGAGAGTGAGTGTGAAGTTGGGTCTGCGATGGTTACTATTAGCATCTGGACGGGAGCTGGATTTGGATGGGATGTTGCGTACAGGAAAACTTGTTTCTTTCCTTGAGGTGATTTCCGCGCAATTGACTTGACCACTGGGGCCACAGCCGCAGCCGCAGTCGTAGCTACTTGACTAGTCGACATGGCAATGATTTTCAAAGGGCTTGAAGCTGTTGATATCTTCTATGTAGAATCCACATGCAAGGCTAAGCGCAATGGAATAAAAATTAGGCGCGCTGAAGATTAGACGCTCGGATATAGGTAAGGGGTAAGGACAAGGTACCGAATCTCTACCGTGGCAGTTTTGCATAGCATAAAGCATGCCAACACGCTAAACATAATTCTTATTGCCCTTCTTCGACCCATAAAAAAGGTGGCATACAAGGGGTGGAGGGGATAAGGTATTACCTACATCTTGCTATTATGTGCAACATTATCATGCCGCAGTAGTAAAAGCAACAAGTTGCGTCGGCTAAACTTATGGCTATTTCAGCCGTACACGGCCCGGATATAATGGCCATGGACCTCGGGCAACTTCAGCGGCATTCATCTTCTGCAGTTTAGGGGGACACGATTAGGTACTAGTGATGGAGTAACGTCAGAGGTGGGGTCCTACAATGCCCCTCCTAACCCCCCTCTTCCAGGAATTTCAAAAAGATAAGAAGTTTTTGCTCTCTCAACTCACTCAGTTAACTTTTATATCTTCCAGCTTCACTCACATCTTCAGATCAAGTCACAATGGCATCGAATGCCCCCGCACAGTGTTGCACTGTTGGTGTCAAGCATGAGTATGTCGTCAAAGTCCTAGCAAAAGACAAATACTGATAAATTGACTCCCACAGGGGCAAGCCAACCGGCAAGTCCATTAAGATTGGAGATATCGATGCTTACGTTGCTGAGCCTACGGGCAAGACCGTCCACAAGGACACTGCTATTCTCTACGTCCCAGGTGAGCCTATTTTCATACAAAAAATCCGTTTTCCTCTATGGGAGCTGAGGAGCCCAGAGCTGTTTCGGCAGCCCATATGCCAGCTCCCGAGACAGCTTCTCGGCTACATGGTTCTGTCCTAGCGATAATGCTGCGATACATGGCCTTTTACTATGCTAATAATACGCCGGTTAGATGTAATTGGTATCTGGCAAAACAGTCAATTGATGGCAGATCAATACGCTGCGAATGGCTACTACACCATCATCCCTGATGTGTTCAATGGGGATCCAATGTCTCTTAATGACAATTTTGAGACTTTTGATTTTATGGGTTGGTTGACAAAGGGTTCTAATGGAAAAAATCCTCATACGGCTGAGGCGATTGATCCTATTATTCAGAAGAGTATTGAATACTTGAAGGAGCAAGGGTTCAAGAAGATCGGTGGTGTAGGATATTGCTTTGTGAGTTGCAATTCTGTGCCGTGTATAGAAGGGAGTTAATAGAATGGACAGGGTGCTAAGTACGTTGTGCGCTTCATGCCCAAAGGCAAGGGTATTGATGTTGGATACGTTGCCCACCCATCGTAAGTTTGCTTCCTACCCCATCCAGTACCTTCTTACCAACTCACGCTCCCAGTTTCGTCGAAGAATCCGAACTCCGCGCCATCGAAGGTCCTCTCTCTATCGCCGCCGCCGAAACCGACTCAATCTTCCCGGCTGAAAAACGTCACCAGTCGGAAAAAATCTTGGTTGAGACGAAGCAGCCATACCAGATCAATCTGTACAGTGGTGTTGTTCACGGATTTTCTGTTCGCTGCGATCCGAGTGTCAAACATGAGAAGTTTGCCAAGGAGAAGGCGTTCTTGCAGGCTGTTCAGTGGTTTGATGAGTATTTGATCTGACTGCCTACAGCTAGTACGATAAGACTGTAAGTATAGATGAAGTCTAGATGAAGGGAAAGGGTTGGCTTATAGTACTTACTGGGTACTTGACTAGAGGTATGGTAAAGTGAAATGATTCAAATGAAAAAGCACGAAATCAATGACCCTCTCGCTTACAATGAAAGATTAGTAGTACTTTCTCTTATTTCTAAATTTCACATCTACGCAAATACCCGGTACCTGCTATAACTGTTCAACTGCAGTCTATTGTGGCAACCATGACGTGCTATAGATGCAGACTTCGCTCTATATCGCAAACCCTAGGTAATCAATACAGGGCCCATCCTCCACTTGCAGAAATTGTCTGCCCAGTAACCCACCTACTATCTTTCCCTGCCAGCCACGCCACAACATCAGCTACCTCCTCCGTAGTCCCCAGCCTCTTCTCAACAGGCGTTTCCGCCTTCTGCTTCTCCACAATCTCCTTCGGGATATTCTTCAACATATCGCTGTCCACAGGCCCCGGGTTAACCGTATTGACCGTCGTTCCATTCCCGCCCAGCTCAGCGGCCCAGACCCTGGTTAAGCCTTCAAGTGCTGCTTTTGATGAACAGTAGAGGCTGAAGCCAGCAAAGCCCGCTCGGGATGCTACTGAGCCGATGTTGATTATGCGGCTGTGGGGCTGCAGGTAAGGAAGCACTGTTTGTGTCATAAGCAATGTACCACGTACGTTGAGATCGTAGACGTGAGCGAAGTCTTGAGCCGTCATTTCTCCCAGCCTTTTGTTCACCTCTGTTCCGGCGTTGTTGACCAAGATATCGATCTTCGGATCCCCACCTCGCCAGTCTTTTATCGACTGAACAATCTCATCAGGAGAATCAACTTTTGTGAGGTCGGCCATTACGCCGTGTGTGCTGGGTCTGTGGGGTAGGAGACTGATTTTTGAGGAGAGTGATGAGATGAGAGTGCTGCTGGAGGGAGATGTGTATGTTAGGACGACGTCTGCCCCTCGTTTGGCGAGCTCGTAGGCCATGCCTGCTCCAAGACCTCGAGAAGCACCTGTTACTATGGCTGTCTTTCCCTTGAGGGGGAGATATACTTCTGAGGATGACATGGTTGTGTTATGAGAGGAAATTGTGATGGCTTGAAAATAACAGTGGAAACGAGAACTTGGTTGTTCAGTTTAGGAAAGGAATAAGACACAGATAGACGAGTTAATGGAAACAGAACGAGAAAACAAGATATCTGTACTCCCTTTTATACTTATCGCAATTGATCGACTCGATGGCCATGGCAGAGGATGGTAACATTGGTAAGTGAAATTCTAGGACGTAGGCGTAAGACCGATGAACGCAATCGGCGTTAAGTCAAGCTCACCCAACGATTGGACATAAAAAGCGGCACTCACCATAGCACGTGCCGTTTAGTTTGGAGGATTAATGTTAGAACAAGCTGGTCACAAAGATGATGATAAATAGAGGCAACGCTAGCATATGAGGTGATGAGCATATATTGTGTTGCGTGTAGAGTTAGACCCGGTGAAGAGTTTTATCGTTGCAGCAGCTTATGTAAGCAGCTAAATCCAACAATTAAAAGTCAGTGCCGCTTTTCCTGTGCGGTTGTGGTCCCGAGGCCTGGCTTCCTTATCGAGTCTCTTCAGTCCTCTGTGAAAAGCTTGCTATCAAAAAGGGGAAAGGACTTCCAAGGCTGAGGCCACTCTTGGAATTATTGACTTTTTAATCCTCTCCTAGCCTTACCGAAATATTGCTGATCGCCATCATTTAACGGATTTTTGTAAAGGCTGAAAACATCTTATTACTTCTCTCTGTTAGCATTGGTGAATCTAGCTGTGCTGTTCCCAATCTAATATAACCCCGCGTCACGAGGCTACCTACCGCGGACCAGAACCAGACAACTCCACAGGTCCAGACATCTCGAGTACAGAGATCGACCCAGCTTGTCCCTGTCCATGAAAAGATGTCTTCAGGGTCCGTACCGTACTTCCAACCGCATCCACTCACTGGCCACAGAATTAATTGTTTTGCGCAGATCCTTCAAAGACCTCACCAAGGCGATCCATTCCTCAGTCTCGAACCCTTCCCTTCCTCTACCAGACGACCTCGTGGAGATAATTCACGCGTACCTCGAGAAGCACGATGAATCCGATTCTCAGCGTTTGCAGGAAGAGCTTCTCAATACTTACGATTCGTCCATCATTGATAAACCTTCACGCTTTGCGGCCTTCCTTGCAATCCTCCGCACACTCAAGCCCGCTCTTCGCGGAAATGGCAGGTTATTACAATGGTGGTACAAGCTTTCTACACCGGTGTTGATCAAGTTGGGACAAGAAAAGGGTCTGGCAGTGGAAACGCGAGATACGCTGCTAGAGTTATTGGTGTACGATGAGGATGACCCCGAGATCGAGGATGCAAGATTGACGAGCAAAGTTATGGCCCATAACTTGGTGGAAACTTGGTTGGAGAAGTCTAGGTTTGCCTCTGAGGAGATGGATAACCATGATCGCTTTGTACAAGAACAGGTACAGACGATCTTACTGGCGTTTGGGAAGAAGCGTCCACAGGTATGCGCCGGAATTCGAGAGAGTGATTAACTAGTCAATGACACTGACCGCTTCAGGATTTCTTGAATATGATCAACAAACACTTTGTGGATAAAGACAACAGAATTCTTGCACTCGCTCTACTCAGCGAATTCATACGCTACCAACCCCCACATCTACATCTGGTAGGAAACCTCTTGTCTCTATTCATGTTTCAAAGTCCTAATGAAATACAGATTCTCCAAACCCCTCTGTTCGAAAACCTCCTTCGATGTCTTCAGACAGATACATCAACTAGAGTTATAACGTTAGCTATGACAGCTTTGATAATGTGCTTACCCCACATACCCAGCTCCATGTCCAAACATCTTCCTCCACTTTTCAATATATACAGCCGAATGCTATTCTGGGATCGAGAGCGTAGGAGTCCGAAAATGGAGATGCATGATAGTTCCGACGAGAAAGATGAAGCCTCCGAGCAGCCTGTAGAAGCCGACAAGTCTTGGGATAAACTTTCATATTTACTGGAGTCAGATGACGAAACAGTTCCAGAGCTTTTACATTATTTTACTTTCTTATATGGGCTCTATCCTCTCAACTTCATGAGCTATATCCGAAAGCCTCAACGATATCTCAGGCATGCGAATTTTCCAGGTGCAGATGATCTCGATATCGAGCCTACGGAGATCAGGCAACGAACAGAGCCGTTCAGACAGGTTCATCTAATGCACCCCAACTTCTTCACAATGACCATAGAAAGTGAACTCAAAGACCATAACCGCTGGATGCCAATTGAGGCAGCCGATGTTGTTGCTGAGTGTATGGCTTTATACAATCCGACGGAGGACCATCCCATGTATGCATCAAGATCGAGAGGCATTGCGAGAAAAGCCGAGCCCAATGCAGACATCCCGGAACAGTCGTTACTAGCTAACGAGGATGATACACCGTTTCAATCTCGACATCACAGCTGGAGGAACACGCAGTCTACAGCCGTGGCGTCTGCAGACGGATTTCGAGGCTCCGGTCTTCACAGGAAACTTTCACAAGCCAGTCAATCCGTGGCCTCAATTGCCGACTCTGAAAGCATACACGCTTCCGAGCGACTTGATAGTCCAACATTGCCAGCAACGATGCTGACTTCTCCGTCTCACAACCAACTCCACGATCTGTTGAACGGCCCCAGGCCTGATCGTACCAGTTTCTATCAATCACTTACTAACGATTCGGTTGCATCACTGGCCCTTTCAAACAACAATCATGACAGCTCTATTCACGTAGATGCATATTTGGCTTCGCTGTCTCGCGAAACAATACCCAGATCCCCAGGTCTCCAGCCCGCGAACGCAAACCCAAGCCTCAAAGTTGCCTATCTTCATCGCGAGATTCAGCTGCTACGTAATGATTTGAATTTTGAGCGATATCTTAAGCAACAGCATCTCTCCCACATAGGTCAGCTGCGAACGAAGCAAATCCGAGAAGCGCGAGTCGAAGCAGAAACCCAGAATCTGATCAACGGGAATCGAGTCCTCAAATCCAAACTTGAAGAAGCGAAACGGTGGAATACGCAGACCAAAAAGGAGACCGAAAAGAGCAAAACCCACTCTAGAAATTGGGAGAGCGATCTTACTGCCAAACTGAAAGTCTTGAGGGAAGAGCAGAAGAAGTGGCACGTTGAGCGGGATGAATTGAAAGGGGACTTGGAGAAAGCCAAAGAACGCACCGAGAAACTGAAGCAGTTGGTCATTAACAGTGAAGCGAGAGAGCTGTCTTCGAAGCAGAAAATACAAATCGTTGAAGCAAGTCTAGATGAGTTGGAGCGTTTACGGGGCCAGGTCGAGAAGCTAACACTCTCGGTGCGGACGTACGAGGCTGGCGAAACTAAAGCTGTGGAAGCAAAGGAGGGCGAAGAGGCCGCGTTGAGACGGGTTTCAGAACTGGAATTACAACTCAAGGCCCATGACAAAGCACATCAAGAAGCCCAACTGGCCTTTAAGCGCGAGATGGAAGCTTTGCAGCCTAAAGACGAAGATGAGAAGTGGCAACGCAAGAAAGATGGCATCACTCAGGAAATGCTCGACAGTGCTATGAAAAAGAGCCGAAGCGAAGTCCTGGCGATTAAAAAGGCTCATAGCGATTTACTCAGACGGTTCACAACCCTCCAATCAGCATACATGGATCTCAGGGAAATACAGGACAGCGGAGCGGATGAACCTCTCCTCAGCCACAGCTTTCGGGCCATCAAATCCGGCCCCAGTCAGCCAAGCTACGGTATTTCTAAAAGCAGCACATTTACTGATTCAGATGCTGAAGGTTCATCAAGCAACCCCCTTTCGAAATATAAACCGGTGAATTCTTTTGGTTCAAAGGGCTCCGAATCACGCAGTCCGGGATATCATTTCCAGCCTCCGCAGCCGTATAATCCAAGCCAACCTAGCACGTCGGATGGAGATTCGCAATCACTGGACACACTTGGAGACGTGAAGCCGAAGATCAAACCACAGAGTGAGGTTAGGGTGTATGGGCGAGGTATGTTCCTACTCATTCCTTATTCTTGTTCTATTATCAACTCGGACTAATATGTGATTATAGGAGGTGTTCAAAATATAGGCAAGAAGGAGAGGGATAAGAAGGAAAAGGAAAAGGCGAAAGATGCCGCGAAAGATAATACTGACGCAAAGAAAGACAAGAAAGGCGCCGGGATGAGGGGAATTAGGGGGTTCGTCTAAATATCAGGAGTTGGTTGGAAAAGTCCGGAGTTGGGGAACGGAGAAAACATGGGGTTCTGGTGGTTCATTTATGAGCGAGGGCGTTTGGATTGGTTTTGGTGGTTTGTATAAGTTGTAATGGCGACGATATTTATTGGGAGCTTGAACATACAGGAGGCTCGTCGTGTAGGAAAACGCAGCTCATATCATCAAAGAATACAGTCTTAGCTGATTTCATCCCAATTCGCCCTAGAATTGATTTCAGCAAGGCCACCTGCCTACTAATTGATCGCCCGGCTGCTCTCCACCAGCTCTGAAAGGCACTGACTCCTATATCTGAAAGCCTCAAGGCGTCTAGGCGTCCACAAAGAGCTTACCTAGGTATCGCCGAACCATACTTCGGCGCACTAGGCGCAGTCTCGGCAGGGGTGGCGCGGACCCGACATGCTTGTACATATTTTCTTGTGAACGTCATTGAAGTTTTTGTCATCAATATCGGTAGAAATGCCTTTTTGTTTCCTGAGGTCCGATGACGGGAAGAACACCCAGATACGGAGTAATATGGAGTATGCAATTAGAGGTTATATTGACGACACGGCAGAGTTTTTCTTTCTAAAAAGGATTACAGCTCGAGAGGACAATGTGAATACGAGGACGGAGTTTGAGAGTGTCAGGTAAGGTAAGGTAAGGTAAGGTAAGGTACAGGAAGGTACCCAGGTTTGAGGCTGGTGTTTTTAGGGGATCAGATGGGATTTCAAGATTCCCATCACATGTTTGCCGTGGAAGTGAGTTGATCTGCCGTGTTCAATAGTCAGTGACATGTGGACGTCCCAAGGTACAGTATCTGGGGAAGCCTGAGCCTCAACGTGCCGTGCGTCCCCCACTAGGTGCCGAGAGGCTCCGGATGATGACGACGTCCCGAGTAACTTAACCGAAAAGTCTTGAAGTCATTGATTTTGATGCTTCTCCGGATCTTGATACTGCAGGGCCATGAAGATGGAAGGATTTGATTCCACACGCCTATGTTCTTATTTTTCTTCGCATATGGTAAGGTCAGACGGAGATTGGTCAAGTAAGTCTCGTCTGGATCAAGACTCCGGGCACTTTCCTCAGGGTGTGATTTTGGACCTGCGCCTTGCTTCTTACCTTTGCATCTCTTACCAATATTCAACTGGTAGTGGAAATCTTTAGGCGGGTTTCCATGTCACGCTTGCCTCAATTAGGGGAATCTCTCCCTGATGTTATCAAAAACTACCCTGGTACAAAGAAGAATGTTGCCCATATCACTAGCTTCAGTCCACATTACTCCATTCAGGTTCCCACTGTCCAAAGCTGTAAGCGTCATGTATTGCGAAGTTTGCTCCTGGGGCGACTGAGGTTGGGTAGTATAAGAATACTCTTGTCTCCCACAAGTTTTGTATTCTGCAACCCACCAAGATTCTCAAAATGCTATTCAAATCAAGCATTGCTGCAGGCTTAATCGCCGCAGCCAGTGCTGCACCTACAACGACTACTACGTCCGCTTCATCAAGTTCATCACCATTCGGAGCCTATTCGTACCCTCAAGAACCCTCGGTCAACAGCGCTTCGGTTGCGTCTGTCGCTTCCTTCGCTGGTATTCCAGCCTCTGAGATCCCAGGTGCCGACGTTCCTGTTGCTCCGATTGTGAGCAGCCAGGTCACTGGAACTACATCCCATGGCCCATATTCGGGTACACCTACAACCACCGGCGCCGTCACCACCACAGCCCTCGGCAGTGAAATTCCAGTGTTGCCACCGAACCCCAAAGAGACAGGCTATGTGCCCAACGGCTTGCTCCACGACCCTCAGCCAGTGCCATATCAGCCAGCTGGTGGACTTGGTACCAATGGCACCGAGCCTGTTTACAGAGTTCAATCCGATTTCGACTACGAATCTATCCTTCTTGGACTCTACCAGGAGTGGATCGAGCTTGATCTGTTCCACAACATACTTGCCACCTTTTCCGAGGCCGAATTCACCGCTGCAGGTCTTACTCCATCTGACCGCTTCCTCATCGAGTTCATGGCGGATCAGGAAGCCGGTCATGCTACCCTCCTCAGCAACCTTCTTGGAGGACCAGGAGGCGCTACTCCTCAATGCACATACAACTATCCCTTCACCACGGTTCACGAAGCTTTCGACTTCACCCAGAAGCTCACCCGCTTCGGTGAGTCTGGGGTTTGGGGTTTCCAAGCCCACTTGGATTCTCGAGAAGTTGCTCAACTTCTCGACCAGTCTATCGCCACAGAAGCTCGTCAACAGATGATTTTCCGCCAATTTGCAGGCCTGTTCCCAATGCCCGTCTGGTTCGAGACCGGTATCCCACAGTCATGGGCATGGACTCTACTCGCACCATACATTTCATCCTGCCCGTCCAACTCCAAGCGTCTCGCATGGCAAAACTTTCCCGCTTTGACAGTTCTGAATCAACCCAACTCTGCACGCATCAACGCCACACAGGGTGGCTTGAACGAGACTGCAGGCTTTGGCCCAGCAGCACCTAGCTCTGACCCCCCAGCTGGACAAGGCTGCGTTGGGAACAATGTTACTGGCTTCGACTGCTCCGCTGGTGTCTCGCAGAATCGCAGCATTGCGCTCTCTTACCCGGGCCGCAAGGTGTATTTGGAGTGGGAGAACCCTGGAAAGGCTGTAGGACCTAATAACAGCTATGTCACTTCGACTAGTGCGCAAGCACCACAGTTTGTGCTCTGGGTTTCGCAGTTGAATGCTACGTACTCGCCTTTGATGAACATCACCAGTATGGATGGGATGAACTATGGTATGACCATTCAACCGGATGTTTCCACTTACGAAGGAGATCCAGCTATTAATGGTGAGTTCACCATATTCGATTGAGAAATAGGAAAAAGCTAATAAGACTCAGGTACCATGTTCATTGCGCTTACTGATGCCAACATCACATACACGGCTTTCAACCTCAGCGGGGTTAATCCTCACGTTGCTGCCGGTCCGTTCTTGTACCAGGCTGGATAGACGTCTCACAGAACTGTTTTCGTCATAGAAGGGAAGTGGTAGAGAAAAAGATCAACGATATAATGTTTATTAAAAGTGTCCTATTGTATATATACATGTCTTTATAACGAATCAAATAAAAGTTTGTATACATTTTCAGCACGTGTCCAGCCACGCAGACAGCTGGGTCTGACGCACATTTTTTCTTGATTTTCCGGTGCAAATCTCAAAATATCCTGCTCCTGAAAACAGCCCGGAAGTTCCTTGCTGATGTGACCATGTTTTCCATTTAATGTTTGTCAACCTGGTTTCAGAGCTTCTGTAGGAAATTATTCAACTCGAAAATAACTGCGCATAAAATCAAGCGCACGAATTTCTTCTTCTTCAAATATAAAAACAACCAACGCGTTATAAGGCGCAGTTCAAGGTTTAAGTCTTCTATATCTTCAAGTACTTTGTATTTCAGGGACACTAAGCTCTATTTCTAAGGACCTCTCTTAGCTTCGCGTCATATTATAGTATCCGCTTAGCTAACTCTGAATCTATTTAAAAAAGAAATAGAATACTGATATAGGAATACTAAATAAATATTAAATGTTTCGTTGAGTATAGAGTATAGAGTATCAGGAAGGTGATAGAAGAAAAGGGAGGGGAGAGAAGAGACTAAACTCGTGATAGATGGCTTATTTCGCTTAACGAAAACCGCGTAATCAGTTCGCACACACTCCCGCTCTATCTAATTAATAATGCCAGCCCTCATAGAAACCCCTCTCTCTTTAAAACAAGAAAATTAATAAATAAATTAATATAACCTAGCCGGTACAAAAAAAATATCAAAATATTTAATCAATGATCAGGCTGGGGCTCGATCTGTGAGATTGTTAGGATATAATTTATGATGAAGGTGGATTTAGGAGAAACATACCCCAGGACCTTCTCGGTTACTGTCTCACAACAGTAATGCTGTTAACGAGAATGTTAACGAGATGTGATAACTAACTACAAGTGAAAAAAGATATAGAGGCAGTCTATTCTTTGATCATGGGCAGCGAAAGCAAACACGTGCTTGCTAAATCTTGCCTCTGCGAACTTAACCTCCGTTTTACGGAACTTCTTTTTTCTAAATCTCATCTCTGATTTCTTAATTCCTCACCCTCCTTTAAAATTACCTGAAAGCTGGCGCATAAACCGGTTTCTGATATCCGGCGACCCCGAAGATATGAAATATTCATATCCAATCACTAGGTACGCATACTCCCAATACTTCTGCAAGACGCCCGAATAGCATTTTCCTGCAGCTCCTCCGACATTGTGCCCCCAACTTGCGTTGTTCTCACCGAGAAAACCTCTTCCCATTCGTGCTTTACCCGTTGGCCAAGGCTTTCATCCCATTTTTTTCCCTTCCCTACTAATTGTCGATACCTAGGAATTGTCGACCGTTGAGTCAGCCAGATTAGGAAGCAGCTAAGGAGGCATATGATTAGAGCACGTGATACATAGTTGCATAATATGATTTATTTGGTTTGTAATACTTCTAGCTAAAAGCAAATATAAAAGGATATAGAAGATCTGGGGGATAGGCATATAAGTAATCAATTAGGAAGGAGGCCATCACGTGCTCCAATCATATACCCCTTAGTCGGGCTGAATCAGCTGTCATCATCCGGCTGGTACGGCGCACGCACCACTTCGGCCCAGCGAAAAAAGGACGACGTCGAGCCTTTCGATGGTCCGCCTATGGAAGAATGCCCTGCCTACCTAGTCTACAACACTTCCTTGAAGCCCCGTAGCCCGATCCCGTTGACTTCCCAGACTTGAGAACTCAGTTAGCCAAGGGTGGCCCACCTGCAGCCTGTAAACAAGCCAAGAAACCCCGCGTGTGACTGCTGCAAGCGTAAGCGCGCGCTACATGTTCTAAACCACAGCTACTGTGCAGTCGCAGCGCATCACGTTGTTCAACGATTAGAACCGAGGGTGTAGTACCAGACTACTGGGAGCTACCGCTGTCACTATTCATGCGTCTTGGTGGCATTATCGCCGAAAGAGCATATTCTTGACTAGTCAATAACATGAACTGTGAAGGGTGAGCGACATTCCGCAATGCCGGGTTCCAGACAAAACCGCATGGTATTAAAATGTTGGTGGATATATCGCTAGACCCTGATTGACCGCCGGCCAGCCGATGTTGGTAAATAGAACTGAGGGTGTGGTGACGGAATACTCAGTTCTCAGCTTCTGGTTCTTGGTGCTTTTCTAAGGACGCCGCCCCAACCCTTCCCCCCTCCCCACTTTCCCACCCACAAAGTACTTCGATGGACTTGTTCTAGGCACCTAGACATCGTCTACATCTTGGTAATTATTCTCCCTTAACAAGATTGAAGGACGGAAAGCTTGAAACCCAAGTACTAACAATGATCAGAATACCAACTTGTTGTAGGGAATGAAAGATTAAGCGGTATGGGAGAAGAAGAGGGGAGGAACAGATTGATACTATTGTCAGTATACATAAAAAGCATTCGTATCATCACCTTTCAAAGCGCAATCACATCAACATTTCTAGAACACCCTTCCCATTCCAACATATATTTTTCAATCTCTATCAATAGTAACGTTGCATCTCGACATCTCTTCCCCTCCTGCACGCTAAAACCTATCCTCATCCAAGCTAGTATCGCCGCTTCAACTCAACCACGACTCAAAATGTCCCAAACGTCTATCATTAGCTGCAAGGCAATTGATCAGCAAACAAATAAACCAGTCGTGGGAATGCCAGCATATCTTCGAGCGGTGCCGCTTACCGACGATAACTGGAATGGCGTCTTTCAAGGACAAACCGACGAAAACGGCTATATACAATATTGGGAGAGCTGTAAGACAGCTGCCGGCTCTCTACTGCAGTATCTTTCTGCAAAACATGGCGAGCAGGAGACCGCATGGCAAATTTGTTTCATTACGTCGCAGTATTACAAGCATGTTAAACCAAGCTATAATATCATTGACGCAAATTTTGTCCTGCATCGGGGGATGCAATCCCATGTTACTCTCATCGTTGATACCCGCGGCTATAGCGTTCACTTTATGCCCCAAGAGCTTAGCCAGCACTATCTTTCACACCACCAGCACCAAGTACCTCAACAAGACCCTGGATCATATACTTCACCGACGCCAACTCCGCCCCCGATTCTGCACCAAGAAAATCACCAGCGACAAACTTCGGAGCCTTCCTCATTTCATCATCCCCAGAGTCCTCAGGTTTCTCCATATCATAAAGAGGAAGCCCCACAGTCTGCCGAATACAAGCAAGTCATAATCTCTGGACGCCGGGACTCCCTACTAGGTCCACGACAGCCGACACCACAGGTACCACGATATGACAACAAGCAACATACATGGAATGTCGAAGGCCATAACTCTGAACTAGCAGATCAGCGGATTCTACATGCTCCGCAAGCTACCGAGCCGCGTATCTTAAGCCCTGCTCTACAACATACCCTGCGGACTACCAGCCCCCGACTCTACCACCATGGACCCCGTAAATACTCTCAAAGTTCACAGCACACTCCTCGTCCTGCCCTGAACATTAATCCCAAGAACCGCATTTGGCACAAACTCTCAAATGCCCAGAACATGGCACTTATGGAACACTACAGCGAGGACCAAGCTCCAAACACAGCAAAAAGATTACAGCTGGCGAATGATCTTGATATTACTATTGCTGAGACCAATCACTGGTTCAAACGGGAGAGAACTCGGAGTCAATCTCGGCAGCCAAAGTCTCTTCTTCACAGAGAAATTTCGGATAGCAATACAAATGATACAGCATCTCCTTGCACAGACTCCAAGGAAACAACAATTGTTGTTGAAATCCCACCAATGGCAGAGCAACCTAGTGCTGGAACCAAAAGCGTAGTGTCCGAAGGTGTTGGAAGTCCTGTGGGCATGGAATATGAGCCATCTAGCCCAAAGGCACTACGAAGGAGCAATCGAATTGGCAAGAAGGCAGAAATTTCATGCTAATTGAGAACAAGTGCTATAAACTAAACCTATTCTCTTTTTATCATTTTTAAAATCTAGCTTTTGCTTATAACTTTGATTGGACTTTCTCATGTCGTTTTTCTCTATCCGGGGCGGGGTGAGCTTTGGCTATGGAATTTTTTAGGTTGCGTGTGCTTTACACTGTACTATAGTATAAGTTAGTATATCCCTGATCTCTGCAAATCAAGTTTAGTTTTGGATTCATAGTCTTAATATCTTAGAAACTATGTGAATTACTTTAGATATACAGATTTCATATCAAGCCTGCTAGTTCTCAAGTGTACACCCGATTCTTGGGGGGTGTCATCCCTCCAAATTAGGTAATTTCCGCATTCCAAAAAGGCAGGCCTTCGCCTGACAACCACCGCGCCTTTTACTTGGCCATTTTCTGCGGTATAACACGGAAAACATAATCATCTCGAGGATGATATGAGAAAGGCAAGGCTTTTGGTCTAATAGGTGGATCTAAGTATAGTATCTAGTGTAGTATGCATCTTTGCATAAGGCAAAGCCGGGGAATGAACTAGAGCTCGCATTGGAGAAGAACAAAAACGTGCATTTGACCGTTGAGGGGGAAAGGGGAGGGGAAAATTGACGCCACATGACAATTGATAATTATATTAATATTTGGATATATAAATGTGTCTCAGGCGGTTCCCATTCCCAGACTTTATCTATAAGCTCCAATTGAGATTTCGGGCCAAGAAAATAAATAACAATACGTCCTTTTATTATGCTATATAAGCCAAAGACCACATATTATATCTAGATCTCTTCTGCCTAAGCTAAGAGCCTGTGGGGGATATAATTTGCTATCTCTGCCTCACCCCGAATGCTGGAGTCGAGAGTTGTACATTTCTTATGCTTAAGGTCTTTATGCTAATCATTAATAAGTCTCGTTTCCCACCCGCAAAACCCACCTAAGGCTGGAGTCATTTCTAAGGGCGGGGTTCTACGAAGCGATACAAGGTTCTTGGTTCTAAACTCGCAGTTCTAAGAACTACGAAAGCATTTCTTAGGAATACCATTCATTAGGTATACTTTTCATATACCTTCTATAAATCCCCATTTACTAGGAGAAATCTGTAAAAATATATTCTGTAATCACAATGAATACTTCTATTTCTTCCGTTTCTTATATCAATACGGCTATGATATGCTACAACTGCCGCAGGACAGCACTTGTAAGGCTACCACAGCGCTGCTTGGATTTCAAACCTCTTCAACCACAGCTAGATCTTTTGGATATTCTTTTTATAACTTGCGCAGTATGTGTCACAATCCCGGGTGTACACCATCCTCTAGCAGCACTTATACCAAAGTATATCGACTCCAAACGCTACTTAGACATTATCGATTCCTTAGTCCAAATCTTTGCTTGTAGCCCAAAGATTTTCGAAGCTAGACGCTTTTCGATTTCTGCACTGAAAGTAAAACAACTATCAAGAATTCGAGATCAGACGGAAATTTTTGATATAGCAATTCCTGCCGCCAATGTTATGATTCTCGAAAACGGGCTAGAAGTACGGCGCAACTGCCGATTCCTCTACCAGGATCCACATTTCACTCTCAGAGACTCGCCGCGATACTCCTATGAACCGGGAAGTCAATTCTACGCCTTGCCATTTGATTCAATCAAACACAAACCACCAATCAAAGTTACATTCGCTGAAAGGGTAGCTTTCTGTAGTGGCTGCTTGAGATCTAGAGACCTGACAGCTATTGAAGCACCGCCCCCATATCACATATAATGAACGTTTTCAAAGAAGGGCATGGATTGCAATGATACCGTCAAGTTAGAAGCAGGCACTTTTCTAAGAGGCATGTTAAGAAGATAGAAGATGGGGCGAATATTAATTATCGGATTTGTGATGTAAAACTAGAGCATATAATTGCTTTCTTCCGAGTCAAGGGAATTCATGCAGAGAGGTTTCACGGAACTGTTTCACGGAATCTAGCTGGGAGATTAGTTACATAGACTATTTAGTAACTCTGTAATTTGACCAAAGTAGCAAGAAAGATGGGATCTCTAATTATGCATTCTGTATACTATAAACTTTTATTTCTGCTCTCTCTTTTACGCCGAAACTTTAGGTAGTCAGTAAGTGGTCGCTTATACAAAGTCACAAGATTTCCACCTGATACTAGGTAACGTCCATCCCTGCGTGCCGGAAAACCTTGTGTGCCGGAAAAATTGATAGGTACTTGGACTTTAAGCGTCTTAAGATCTGCATACACTTTAACATCTAATATAATTTTTTATTAGTTATATTCTATGGCCACGCCCGAACATCCTAAACCTCTCCTACTAGGAAATCACATTCGCATCGTCACCCTTACGCCTGATGTGCAAAGAGTCTTCTTTTATAGCATAATAGAGTTCCTTTATTAAAGCTCTACCACTAAGCTCAAATCATCCCTTACACTTATAAAAAGGTCTTATACAAACTCTAGAACCTTGCCCTTATATAGAAGATTATTATTAGCTTTGTGGCTGCTATGGCGTGCAGATTAATATTAGATCGCCACGCGGGTCGGCACTGTACCTCGAATTAACGTAACCGACGATTTGGTTAGCGTAAAATACCCTCGTAGTATTTACGCTGTAAGTTAGTATTGGAGCCTTAGGCATAAAAGCCGACAGTAGCTGAAGGTATAGCGCCACATCCATCCAGCTTAGTAATGACTTAAACACCCGGTTGGTCAAGGCTCGAAAAGCGCAAATAAGATCTTGAATAAGCTAGACCCTACGTTGAAAATGCTAGAAGGCAAGTGGCGATTCTAGAATAATATTTAAATAAATGGTTCCCTAAGACCCTCCAAAAAGCAAAAATATTTTGTTTAAATTCTATATAAATTACATAAAAGAGTCACTCTTCTATTTCTGTCGGAGCCTTGTTCTCAACCACGGCATCTAAAGCATATAAATTGTCCCGCAAAAACGCGAATTTAGCATGTTCAGGTCCGAAGACTTGCTTATACCCATCCAACGCCTTTGAGAACATAGTCCTGGCCTTCGCTAGATCAGTTTGACGTTCGAAAAGAAGGCCTAAGTTCAAGATCGTGTTTAGTGCTGGGACATAAGTAGTGATATTATCTGGACCGATCGCGTTCTCGTAGCCCTGCAGCGCCCGCTGGTACATCTGCTCGGCCTCGACCAGCTTGCCCTGGTCGGCGTAGAGGATCCCCAGGTTGTTGACCGTGTCAAGCGTCGACGTGTGTTCTGGACCCCATACTTTCTCCTTGCCCTGCAGCGCTCGCTGGTACATCTGCTCGGCCTCGACCAATTTGCTTTGGTCAGTGTAGAAAAGACCTAAATCGTGGTATTCATCTGCCAGTCCATCATCTATTACCAAGTTATTTAAAGTTAGATATAAATACCTCGCTACATACTGAAGAAATCGATATTGTATTAGCCATGGCTGAATATCCTTTTTTCTAGGGATATATACTCCTATAAATTTCACAACTAATTTAGCTAGATCGTAATTCTATTCCTTATTTAGAATATAAATAGTCTAGGAGTGAACATATCTATGAATACTATACCTTGGGGACTCGATTTATTCTTGTGAAAAAATGGCTACTTCCACTAGACCATAGTTATTTAATACCCGTATTACATTATCGAAGCTTAATTCGTCTTTCGTGAGATCTCGGAGCTATTTAGGGCTGTCAGATTCGCTATATTGAAGAAGTTTGAACCAAAGATCCTGGTTATTAAAATATATTTATAAACGAAGAAAATTCGTTAAAAAAGGATTCTACTTTTCAATATTATCAAATGAAATTCGTTATATTGAAAAAAACATTCGGTCTTCGTACGAGCTCAGATCAGGACTTGTCTCCATAAACCTAGCTTATAAATCTCTATATAAACAACGATAGTCCGAGAAATTTCTTACTATTTAATAAAGGTATACTCTAGTAATAATAAATGCGAATAAAAATCTATCCATTTCCTGAGCAAATATTATAGTATCGGGATTTAGAGTCAAAATTAGAGAAATAATAATGAATATAGAAAATTCTTATTTATTTTTATTTATTCCTGTTTTGAAACAGTTAACAAAATCTATAGATTATTACATACATTACCAAACTTCTAAATATAGATAGATTGACCAATTCTAACTTCTAATAATTGTATTGTGATGATAATTGACCCCTGGTATATTTTAGGAAAGAATTTTTTAATATTTATAACCGAAAGATCCGTTTTATTAGGTAGTTCGGGAGTATTATAGTTATTATAAATCATTAGCTATCGTATATTATTAAGCAGACTTAGCTACGTTTTAATAGACTTAACCATTTTGTCTAGATTTTGCTTTGTTTCCTAATTATTAACTGGGATTACCGACGAATATTCTTTTGATATTTACTTAATTAGTCGAGCAAAATTCTATTTCACAAAATTCTATTTCACAAAATTCTCGTTCTTGATATTAAACCAAAATATTGCCAAGTAATTATTCTTGTATTATTTCGTATATATAATATTAAACTATATCTTGCCGATTCCTCCTAGATTATGAAAAATAATTATTTGATAGGAACTATCGCTTTAGAATATTTTATATATTTTCGAGAGTTTATTTTCTCTAGCCACGAAATATTCAATATTAGAAACATTAACGAGGCTGAAAACAACTGAGAAATCCTGGCGTTTATATCTTGATCTAGTTAGTAGTTTCTTTATTTTCCGATAATAAAAACAAATATATCTCTTAAAACTTTATCGATCTTTTTTAAAAGTTGTTTCATCGTTTTATCCTTTTTTTTGCTATAGATAAACGATATATTGACGTCAAAAATACTTAGTAACGAATATATTTTATTTTCTAGGCGAAAAGTCTTACGATTTACTACCTACGAAAATCGTTCAGTAATATTAAAATTAGACAAAAAGTATCCTCGAAGGGCCTTGGCTGGAATATCTGTCACCTCGCAGATATCCTGTTCTAAGGAGGCCTTATTGTCTATTAATACTCTCTCTTTGCAGAAGAAGTCGATTGATGCTGGTATAATAAACTCTTGTAATGTTCAGCCTCGTGTGAACTATTTGTTTTTCCGAAATGTCGATAATTAATCCTTCCTAGACCTATAAGCTGAATTTATTCAAGGTTACGAAATATTTAGGAAATAAATATAATATTTGGTTATATTTCTGTACCAGCGAAATATCGAGTTAATAGTCTCTGTAAGCTTAATATTATTCGATTTATCAATACAGTAGGTGTTTATCCAAAAGTATTGTAAACCGTCACACCTCGCCTATTCTCCGCAGAACTATATCTTGCCGTAACCGGCCTTATCTTTACTTGTGCCGTATATCAAATCTTTGAAAATGACCTCCTCTGCTCCTTATTTGTGCGAAAATATAGTATACTTAGGTATATCGCGTTCAAAGAACTCGGTCAGGCTGAAATCGTTATTATTGTTGAACTGTAGTAAATATATTATTCGATTAGATTCGAGGATCGCAGAAAGAAGTACTCTCGGTAACTAATAAGTCTTCGAAATAACATAGATGTAGAATGAGGTTAGAAAAAATATCGTATTGAGGCTGGCGTACTCAACTAAGTAGCAATTTCGTGGCAATAATATTATCGTATATAATTGGAAGTGTACAAGACCGGCCCAGTTGCTCAAGATCACCGGCAAAATCAATCTCGATTGACAATAACGTCTTCCTATTGTTAATAAGGAAATTAAAAAAATCTGGAAATTGAATAGTAGAAAAAGAAATCTGGGCCCAAAAACCCCTTGATTATTCACCCTTTGTCAACTTCTAGTTTTAAGTCTTAGGCTGACATTTATTAAGTAAGCAATAACGAAAATCCGCGAAATTACCAAAGTTCTACAGGAAGTGTGGGGTCAATCCCCGCTAATCGAAAAATCAGTAGTTTTGTTAATCAGAAATACCGAACCGCGTGGCGGCCGTGCAAACGTTTGCGCGCCACAGTAGCCATAAAGTTTATAAAAGTCTCAAACAAAAAAATATAAATCTGAAGTTTGAATAAAAGTATTTAAGATGCGTAAGAGATAATAAAAGCTCGCAAGTATAGCAGTGGTAAAAGACTTGTACTAAAACCGAAATAAAAGTTTTTTATAAATTAAACGAAGGGCGACGATATGATGATCCGGCGCATCGCACTTGATATTGCTGCCTTAGATGCCTCAGGCCGCTATTGTATTTAACTTCTCGTCTCTCCTTTAGACCTCTTCCTTCCTCACTTTGTATTCTAAGAACGCATATAGGAATTGAAAACCCTAGTCCGTCACAGACGATATAAATTAAATAAAATCTTAGGAAAAGGTCAAATTGTTAATAAATAGTTATATTATACTATTGATCTTTTATTTTTATAAATTGATAAGCTATTGTAGAGTTTGAGATTCTTGAAGTCAAAGTACCTGTGGCTTTTCTCGGTACGTAGGGTTTCTCGGCACGCAGGGAGGGACCTTATATTATTTTATAATATATTAAAATAATATACTTCCGACGCATTTACTTTGAGGTGTATTATTCCAGACGCAATTACTCTGAGGTGTATTATTCCAACCCGATCTACATGCAATTGTAGTACTCCGAATCTAAAAATAGTTTCAGAATAAGCAGACTATTTGCGGTTAAGACTCCCAAGGCGCTGGCGCCAGCGCTTGACCAACGCCAGCGTTGAAAAAAGAGTAGAAATTGGCTCCCTGACGCCAGCGCATCTGTTACAGTGGCGCTTGACGAGCGGCAGTGTTGAAAAAGGAGCAGAAATTGGCTCCCGTGCGCTGGCGCATCCATTTCGCCAGCGCTTGAAGAACGCCGGCGTTAAAAAGGAGGCAGAAATTGGCTCCCGTGCGCTGGCGCATCCATTTCGCTAGCGCTTGAAGGACGCCGGCGTTAAAAAAGGAGCAGAAATTGGTACCCTTGCGCTGGCGCATCTGTTATACTGGCGCTTGAAGGACGCCGGCGTTGAAAAAGGAGCAGAAATTAGCACCCGAACGCTAGCGCATCCATTTTGAGGAGGGAGCACAATTCGACTCCCTAACGCCGGCGCATCCATTTCGAGGAGGGAGCACAATTCGGCTCCCTGACGCCGGCGTAGGCCAATTTCTGCGTGCCATAATATCCCAAGAACAGAGGCAGCTCAAAATCGGCTCCTATGTTCCTGTTAGCCACCAATACGAAAGTCCTCAAAGACAGCCGTCAGAGTAGAAAGTTTTTGACAAAATGTAGCCCAGAACAACAGACGACTTTCAAATACCTCGGGTTTAATATTCGAAATATATCAGTACTGACCTGAGCAAATTACCTCGATTTCTATAATAATCTTTTGGTATCAATGGATATTGCAAACGTCAAACGAAATAACGAGGGGAAAAGAAGAAAGAGAAAAAACGAGGGATTAAATAAGAGAAAAAATACCCTGGTTAAGAAAGCTTATGAATTAGGGGAATTCGACGGTATTGACGTCGCTCTGATCATTTGCAAGCACGGTCGATATACTACGTACAGATCTAAGGACTATGCATCGTGGCCGCCATCTATGGCAGAGATTGTAAGTAAAACGATTGCTTACTTGAAATATACGACTAGTACTAATACTGATCTAGCAAACCACTTATCCTCTCCCGAAGAATATATTGCCGCAAGATATCGAGGGGGGCCGTTCTGAGAAACAAATTGCTTCAAAAGAACAAGGAGGATGCGAGAGTTAGATAGGCAGATTGCGAGGGGAATAAGACTTTTATACATTTTAGTCAATGGAGCTCAAAGTCTTCATTCTCTATTCCCAGGACTGGCTCCCCTTATAGCAAAGTCAATTATGATGTGGTAATGGGAGAGACAACAGTCTCGAGCCATTTCCGCAGCATCAAACCCCATGTCCAAGGCCTGCTGTTATTCCACCGGTAACCTTCCGTGTCAAATTTGAAACAAGAAGGCGCTAACGATAGCAACCCGATCGTCTTCTCCAAGCACGATATGTAGAAATACTCGCGATCGTCGCTCACTAAGAGAATTGACGTGGCGGGATCTTGCTCAAGCCGTTCTTGTATTCCCCGCCCATCTTCTGCTATTCTTTCCTCGAAGGCTAAGCGGGATCATCTCTCTTTTTCTGCATCAAACTCCTCTTCCATCCGCAGGTAGTATTGCCTATCTCTTTCGACTTTTGAAGGACTTGCTAGGGAGGCGGATCTCCGGCCACTCCGTCGAGATTGGCGCGGTGTCTTATTTATTGTTTGTCTGCGAGGGAAAGGAAGGACTTCCGGGACTGTTACTATTAGTTAAATTGACTAATATTGTGAGATACGAAAATGTTTGAAAAGTCTGTATATGTGGTGGGAGGCCCATTTTTGCTTCAAAAAATAAGGTCGAAAGATGGAGTGAGAATTGTCAAAAATCCCAAGTACGGGCTATCGGTCTAACCTAAAAAGGTTAGCTTTGTGGCTTTGTAAATTCTCGAATGTTCTATAACTCGCTCCCAGGACCGCACACGCTCCTGGGACCATAAGGGCTCCCAGAATACTTGCTCCCAAGACGGCCGGGAATCATGGGAACAATAGTCTTATGAACTTTTACGGTCTTGGGATTCTTATTGGTCCCAGGAGAAAAGATTCTGGGAGCATATGGGCTCGTGGGACTGTAGTGAACTATTACATAACCCTATATTTGGAGCTTTTTGGGAACCTTCCAACGATACCCACCTGGTGTACACACTCCTAAGTTTGCACACACTCCTGAGTTTGCACACACTGCTTAATGTGCACGCACTCTTGAATTTGCACACACCACCAGGCTTGCACACACTGCTTGGTGTATACGCACTGCCAGGTGTGCATACACCACCAGGCTTACATACACTGCCAGTTGTGCAAACAGCACCAAGTTTGCACACACTGTCTAGTGTGTGCACTTGATTTCCTTGGGGCTTACAAAGAGTAGGTAAATATGCTAAACATGACTGGTCACTAAAAGTGAACATCCTCTAAATTATGAACATCCACTTCAGCGTGAACATCCACCATCCGTGAACACGTGAACATCCACCTAAACTTGAACACGTGAACATCCACCCGCTAGCTCTTCCTAATAGGCTGGCCTTACTGGTAGATTTCTACTGGTCTTATTTTTGGAGGGGCAAAAATCGAGAGTTTGCTATACTAGTAGAGATCTACCAGTATAACGGGAAGGAGGGGTCAAAATTGGCAAGTTGCTAAGGCAGTAGATATCTACCAGTATAACGGGAAGGAGGGGTCAAAATTGGCAAGCTGCTAAGGCAGTAGAGATCTACCAGTATAATGGAAAGGACCGAGACCATACTGGAGATCGGCTCTACCAATAGAAATCTACTGGTTTCGAGCTCCCCCTGGCAAAAATAGGAAAAGCCCTACTACTGGTAGATTTCGACTGATACAACGCACCCCCTGGCCTCCCTTTCAGAGTAGGGCGCTTATTGCTAGTGCAACGTCTCACGGTACGTACAGCCGCCTCCCCTAAAAATAACCTGTACTAATACGACAGCAGCAACTTACCTACCGGCTTTCGGTAAACCTACTTCCACGAGACATTGAAGCCAAGTATAAAAAGCCTTCGAATACTAAAATAAAGAAGCGATGGATTTGGAGGCGTAGTCCACAAGCAATAAAATAGATATAAAAAAAATAGGCCGTTTTGCTTGAAATGGAATTACTATCACGTGCTTAATTGAGATAGCCAATTAAAAGTTATTATAAAGAAAATTATTTGTCGAGATGTGCAAGATTATTGGTTGATGAGCCTGAAAACGATATACTCCCCCATGCTAATGCATCTGATTTACTAGGGATATTCCCAATGAACCCCATTCTCCCCCAATCAATACGATATAATTTTACTTATGTAATCATTGATGGTCATCGCACAAGAAACTATTGCCTGAGGATTATTAGTCATCGGCCAAGGACCCAGCCTCCCTCATCGTCACGTCTCGCGCAGCTTTAAGGAAATCCTCGCCATGGTCAGCAACCCATTATTACGCTTCACGTCAACATCGACAATCGAATATATATGCGACATCAATGGATCTTCCCAACTAGGCACATCGTGCCCCATCTGATTCGTCGTCCCGTCAAGGACATCCTACGATCTACCCTCCCCCACCACAAGCCGTCTTCCCCATCCCCCGGGGATCCAATACAGAGAATTCTTCAGGAACGTCATCTTCAGGCTCCAAGAGAAAACGTGCAGTCGTAGAAACAAAGCCCACAGAACGCGATTGCACTTTGCGGTACTTGCCATACGAACTTCGACCATGTCTATAAACCCTCATTCTTCTTCTTACCAACCGATCTGGATTATTTTCTCAACTACGAGCGGGAAGATCAGAAACGTCGTCGAAGACTAGGTCGTCGCACGGGCAAAATTCCGGCGCGGATGTGTCCTACTGCACAAACATATCAAGATCACCAAAGACATCAGGGAGTTGAAGGTGCTGGGTTAGGAGGGCTCTATACACGGCTTGTCATAAACGACTTCCTCCCTCAATATCCTGGACGTGCTCCTTTTCAACCCGGTCCTAGCGAGTATGGTGCGACAAAGTCACGGACGGGTTCGCCGATGGCATCCTTGTAGCGTGCTGTACTTATGCTACGGAAGCTCAACCTCCATGGGATTCCTCGAGAAATTCGAGATGCTTTGCGACAATTACAAGATGCGTACAGCGAAGAATTGGATCTTGATGGCTCAGACACGAGTAGTCAAGGGAGCATCGAGCCCGGTAAACCGGAGGAAACCAGTTTTGAGGAAGGGAGAGGGGAAAAGTATGAAGATAAGAGAAGAGAGCCAAGAGCCAAGTCGCAACAAATTGGGGCAGAACAGAGATCTGCAAGCGGGAATGGAGAGCAGGATGATGAGGAGCACATAGTCGACAAAGACGAGGGACGCACGCGCACTTCAGAGGATAAGGACCACTCAGAAGCGAATCTGGAAGCGGCATTTTCACACCCAAAGTTACGCCATCACGATATCGACTGCGTATTAGAACCAGGCAACAGTTCATCTCGGTTCTGGCGTTGGGGACCCAGCGCAACGAGCGAGGATGCAGCGAAGTTCTTTCAGCGGGTATTATAGGACCAGTACTGTACATATATTGAACTAGAGTCATGTCTGTTGAAAATTCTTGTCAGCCGCAAACTCTTCCGTTACGCCGAGAACATGAGGAAGATCAACTCTAATGCATAGTAACTAATCGCAAGTGGAGGGCATTTTCAATTGAGGGGAGACGAGGGAAAGGGTGACACAATTTCACGGACACGAGCAGGGGAGCAATAGCGGCTCCTGGTCAGCCTCAGATGGGAAAGACGCAGACGAATCGCTTCTCGATACAGAGGTATGTAGAGAGACAAGAGCTACGATGTACAGCGGAAAGAATCGCTGCCCATAATCACCAAAAGTGAAGATTAAGCACCCTAAGATGCCCGAGACTGGTGGACTCAACCGCCCCGCGGTGCCAGCGCCTCGCTATAGGTATCGACCTAGCCTTAAGGTCAGCGCGTGCTCTTCGGCATTCCCACTCAGCATGGCTTTGGTATACATCTAAATACTGATAGGTGCTCACTTAACTTACAATTCCGGCCATAATTCTCCAAGCATACACTATCCGCACCGTATGTGACTCAGCAGTGTATGTGGTCCGGCAGCGTATGTGTTCCAGTAGCGTGTGTGTCCCAGCAGCGTAAGAAATTCAGTAGCGTATGTGATCCGGCGGCGGAAGTGACCCAGCGCTGTAACTGGTCCGGCGCCGAATTGTTTACAGCACCAGATTACTTGAGCCGGTGCCCACGTGATTCACACTTTCCTAAAGGATTTTCATTCGGGGTGGGGGCTCGAGTAGTCTCAGTATGTCAATTAGGGCGGATCAGAGAGATTTCAAAAGCATTTTTAAAAAACAGTATCATTCCCTATCTTCACAATAAGAGAATAAGTATTCAACCAATTCAGAAGCACATCCGTCATACCCTTGATCTCCTCTCCAAAAATCAACCTGACAGACCAGCCTCCCTTTGTTGTGACCGGTATTCCCATTCATCACCCCTACCTCCCCACGGATAACTATTGACAAAGTGCTTCGCGTTCGTCTGGCGTTCCTCGAAGCTTCTGTCCAGTGTATTAGAAACTAGCCAACCAAGGGGACCTTGAAGCTTGCGCTAATTGTTCATTATTATAAGTAACCTTCCAGAATTGTGTTGGAATGTTGTTGACTTTAGGCTGGCGCTGGCGAATATTGAAATCGCACAAAATCCAAACCGATTTCGGAGTATCGCTATCGAAATCCGAGGGGCAATAGATGAAATCCTGGTCGTAACTAAAGTGTCTAGAGAACGTCGATACAGCAAAGTCGTCAGCAACTCGTTGTGCCCTATTATTTAGCAAGCCGGGGACATTGATAGTATTATAACGGATAGCGATACGAAGTTCTGTTGTTATCTCGGGTGTATTTTTCATTGCCATGGTCTAAATTTGGGAGGAGCTGGGAGGTGAAAATATATGGACGGACAAAAAGCTTATATAGGCGAGAGAATGGCTGATTCTAACTATGCCAAATTCGGCAATGACGAAGAATACTCCCTGACGGGAAGGGGCCCACACAAATAGCCCAGACGACCTCAAGGCAGCTACGAAATACGGCGGGGCGAGACCACCCCGCCCAAAATCAAGAGCCACGCGCGCCACCCTACCCCAACGCATTCCCAAACTTCGTCAACAAAGTCTAACATCTATCTCGAATTCCCACTCTAGACCAAATCTATCAGATTAATAAGTTTTTTCAAGAGACGAGGAGCTTGATGTTCCATACCAGGTCGAGTCAGGAGGAGATTGTCCTTGGCATGATTTGCATTTTCCATCATGATCATCTTGAGGGTAGCGGACTCGGGTTCGTTGATTAGGCCGGCAGGTAGTATTGTTTTGAATTGCATTTCGACATCTTCTAATGTCCAGGTCGTACAAGTGGCCACAGCCCCTCGCCAACACTTAAGCATCGTCATACATGCTGAATGTGAGGTTGTAAATAATAAATTTGTATGAGAATAGGTTTTCGAATGCGAGTAGTCTGTGGAAATATTAGAGAACGAGAATTCCAAGCCGTCAAACAGAGTCCTTATATAGAACAGGTCGGTTACTGTGACCACTATAAGTTGTATTTCCCCCCTGAAGCTTTTAGGCGCTGATAAATATATACTTCTGCGCAAAACCTGGTCGGTTTTGACCAATCTGCGTGTCAAACTCCCACACCCACAGGTTTCAGTAGATTCAAACCTTTATTTGCTCCACTTAACGGACCAGGTTGGGAAATCGTGGGGGTTTATCTTGTATCCGCCATACATGACTAATGACTTGGGGGCTGCTAAACTGCTCCGTCGTGCTCCGTAGTGCTCCATCCTGCTCCATCCTGCTCCATCCTGCGTCCTCCTGCGTCCTGCTGCGTCCTGCTCCATCCTAATCCTTTTGCGTCACGATACAGCAAGCATCCATGGACGTCATGATTAACGGATTGCTAAAGTTTGCTAAGGCGATAAGTGATGGTATCCCCTCTGCTTATCACGAGAAACTCGAAGATCGTCTCGCCATAGCGTGGGGAGAACAGAAACGCAACCAATTTCATAATAAAGCACGATCTAAAGCAGAAATTATCGCGACGACTCGAAAGAATCATACCCGTAACTTCTATTTAGAAGTTCAAGATAAGAATTATTTTCTTTTTCTGCTATTTGTTCTGGCATACTTACCCAGGGCTTGCGTCGATCTTAAGATCGCCGAAGTGGCCGAATTACAGAAGTATAGGCAGGACTAGATTCATGTGGATACTAGTACGAAGACGAAGGAGTTGATTGAGAATATGGCTATTAGGAGAGGTTTTAACGAGAGCTTTACTTACTTGATGTTCATAAAAGCGATATTCCTTGAAGGTTTGTTGGGAATCCTCTTCTGTTCTCTCCAGATTGAGCCTGACAGGAAAATAGGACCCTAGGAGCCAGAAGCAATCGACGAGTCAGTGGATTCGACAGCTCTACAAACTATAGCCTCCCTAACTATTTCGACTAGCAACGCGAACCTACCTCTTCTAAACGAGACGCAAAACGATCCCACTACAAACCCCGAAATCTCCTTGAACAACGACGATCAGTAGCACCGAGTCCTCGAAAAGGCTTCACGACAAGGGATCGCGTAAGTATTTGACAAATATATATGTGATGCGATTAAAGGCGACACAGTTCAGAGTAATAGGACAATCTACTTGATCGCTGCTATAACGATGGTCTTTCCTCAGTGGGCTATAGTTGACTGTGTTATGAGTCTAGCTATACACGAGAACAAGGTAGAAGATCTTGCGATGGCTTTGTTTAATGTACGAGTAGAATCGATAGGATATGTTCGGTATCTTATTTTACAGGGAGGGGTCAGAGTGACGCCTGTACCGGATCTTACTCTAAAAGGCGTTCTGGATGAAGTTATCATTCGTGTCTTTGGTCTCGAGATATATACGGCAATCAAAGCAAGTAATATACGCAAGCAGGAATTGGCGGCGGGAGTTCAAGTTGCGCAAGGGGTATCAATGATACTCCCGAGCAACTCTGACGATATAGCTGTTATTAATTTAACTCTAGGTGTAAAAGGAGCTGTTCAAATAAGAAACAAGATATACCTCTAGAATATAATCTATTTCTGTATCAAGTGTTGCTATCTTCCTTCACTTTTCCTCTAGCAAAATACAATTCTACGCCTGATTGTAGTTTTATTTGGCCACTAAGATACTTGTTCTTTGTCGGGCTGCCATTCTCGAAAACAGTAAGACCATTACATCCTTTCCAATATACCCACTGACCCTTGCCTTCAACCTATTTTACATCGACGTCCAAGACTCCCGTGAAATCTACTGTAGGATCGAGATCTTCTGGATCAAAAGTCTATTATTATATTAGATGAGTTTTAACTGTAGATAAAGTGACATACCATCAAGACGTCCTTTTGTCACCCTATTCTTGTGCGCAGATCCTGCCGTAGTACCAAAGGATTCCAAATTTGCTAACGGGACCCCCTTCAACGAAATATATTTGCGAGGCGGAGATAAGTGCCACTCGTCTTAAAGAGATCGTCCGCGCTTCGCAGTATAACGGCTAGAGGTTCTAAGGACCGTCGTGACTATCGCCTATACAATGTCAATAGCTGTATGGACTGCATAATAGATAAAGAAGCTCACCTTGGTCTTGAAGGCTGGTTGTGCCGGCAGGTAGGGGCAGAGTGAAGTTGCCTGCGCAAATGCCGAGGTGAAGTTCGACTCTTCGCAAAGTCTAAGGCTATGCGCCTTTGATAGAATGCGATAGAATATGTTAAATAGACAGAAGAAGATAAGGTAAAAGCGCGAGGCGAGGGGAAGTGCGAATCTGATGAAAGAAGTATGGAGCCGGAATGATCAGGGATGACGGATAAAGTGCCACGGCTTCTTAGCATAGGTGGACCGAATCTATTGGCGGAACTGAGCGGAACTGGGTGGGCAGAATAACTCGGTCATCGTTGTCAAGGCGTTGGGTGCGCAGTTCAAGGAGGTTGACGAGGTTAATCATTTGCAGGGCGAGACTTTTTCCAAGTCGTGCGGCTCCAGACTGGCCAAAAAGACCCCGCAGTTCAGGCTGCAGCGCCTTCAGGCGGAAAGAACTGCGCACTAAGCTTCGGTCGCAAAAAGTTCTAACGCCCGTCCCTGTGTCGAGAGACGCACCCTGGTCACTCCAGAAATTATAATCGCGTCGTCCCTTATCAACTGTATCGGAGTTACTATAATCTCTCGTAAAAAAAAACCGTACGCCTTATATAATATAATACTTGTGGCTAGTAAATGTGGCTGCGTGTGGTGGACTGCTAAGCCTTGCCGGAAACTCCCGTATTCCCGATACTCCGAGCTGCACCTCACGCTCTCAAGCAGAGCAAAAATATGGCCGATTTTTTGCCTTGTGCGCAACCGCCAAAATCGGCTATTTTCTCTCGCGACCAACTTTTGGTGGTTCTTCTGCCGTCAATAGCTGCTTGTGCACGAAACCAGACCTTTCTTTCCTTCCAAAACCGTTCTGCGTTCTGCCCAGAGCAATGAGCCTCTACGATTTTCAGCCCTTGTATCCGAGGGGAATCCGCTCCTTCTGCTGGTAACGCCGACAACGACAGCGAGCACAGCGGCGTGCACGACGATGGAGGGAACTCCACCAGAACACTATCATAAGGGCATAATGACGAGCGCACAATAAAGGAGGGGCATGACGATGACAAGCACAGCAGCGGGCACGCTGATGACGGCAACGCAGGGCATAACAAGCACGGCACGAACAAGCACGGCCTCTATCTCTGTTTGTCTGTCTGTGCAACCATTGCGACAAAAGGGCGACGAAGACTAGTTCTAGTACTGTACACGGGTCGCAAGGCCAGCGCGAGCCTGCCTCAAACCGACCCGGAGAAGTCGGCGAGCATTCCTTCATTAGCAAAGATGGAAACTTTCGGAAACGAGTAAAGCCGAGTCTCGGCGGCAGGTTTGAATGCTCACCTTGGGAGAGCTGATCATGGCAAACAAAAAGGGTCGATGGAGGGTGACCTACGTACCAGAAAGAGGCAGCGCATTCGAACAGCCCTTGTACTTGGAAACGTCCTTGATCAGGTGAAATTGTGTTATGCCTTGTCATTCAGGAGTCAAATTTGGAACGTTGAGCTAACAAGTCTACGGGGCACATAACGAAAAGGAGAAAATAAAAGTAAAATTACTTCCCTGGATATATTATTGTAAAGGGTCTTTGCAAGTCACTTTACCACCTTGGACCCCCGCGCTCTACGACGATCAGCGCGTTTGTCAATCAGATAAGAAAGTCTCGTGATCAAAGTCCCACGAAAGTAAGCCATGCCATGGCGCTTGCCACGTTTAGAAAACCTAATCGGCGCAAACGATCCAAACGTGATACGCCGTAATTGAATCAAATCATCCTCTACAACCCTGCCGTCTCAGCCTTGGAGTTCTTGAAAAAGGACATGTATTTGGACGATGTCTGCTAGCGGAGAGGTGCCTCTTGTAATTTCGCAGCCAACAATTACTTTCCTTGGCCTGGTTGAGGAGGCCGCCCGCGATACCTACGATAAAACAATCTCCGCCAAAGAGAAACTAGCCAAACTTAACTTCACTAGTAGTTGCGAAGAGGTATACAAGGAATTCAAAAGAAGTTATCTGGATAAGGTTGGTAAAGCATACCATTTGTAGCGCCGGAGCTAATGATTTTCTCCTAGATCCAACCCGGTTCCTCTACTGCTATAGTCCTCGATCCAAACAAAATCAAATCATGGTGGCAACCTACACCGTGGGTCTTGACCGGAGGGTCTTTTCGGATACCGAGTAATATATTAGCTGTGGCAATTCCTTTGGTGAAGGATGGAAATCCTAGAATCGAATACTATAACTTTCGGGGGAGGACATCGCCTGTAGACTGGAACGTAGGGTCGGTCATCTATCTGGCTGGCGATGCAAGCTTGATAACGGATGGTCGTGGGAATACGTCATTTATATTCTTGATGTTTACAATGTACACCTGATACCTGGCAAGTTTATTTGCGTCCCTAAGCGTAAAAAGCATTAGGCCATGTTGGTTACTTCTATCCATGAGTTTCGTCCGCCTAATTTTCATATCCTTCTGGATATTGTGTTGTGAGTTGTTGGTGCATATCTAGGCCGGGTATTTGCGCCAGCTACATTGTTGATATATCCAGTTCCTCAGGCATTGGCAAGAGTCCTGTCACCATCGACATATCCAGTTCCCCAGGCATTGGCGAGAGCCCCGTCACCATCGACATATCCAGTTCCCCAGGCATTGGCGAGAGCCCCATCACCATCGACATGTCCAGTTCCCCAGGCATTGGCGAGAGCCCCGTCGCCATCGACATGTCCGGTTCCTCAAAGTTTTGCGCCAGCCGAACTCGCTTGGGTGGACGTTCTGCATTGTCTGAATGCCTCTTTTCTTGAACTCCGTCCTCTGAGGCGCCTGCACCTTCTCCCATTGCTGAGTATCTGAGAGGTGGTGTGATAACCAAACTGCTATCGTGAGCTAACTGATCGAGATTTATATACTGTCTTAGACAATCCGTCAGCCTACTTCGGGTAGCTGCAATCTCGTGGTAACTCCACCTATAAGCAATCATACCATGGACGAGCATTTGAGTAGCAGGTAGGTCAAGTACGTGGGATTCGTCTTCGATGTGTAGCAGATGTTTTCGAAATTCAAACAGAACCTCTATCTCTGTTTTGTTGAAATGGCTTTCCTAGCTGGAATACCAATCAGTACTTTGTGATACAGTTGGACGATAGTTCTCACTTACAGAGAATTCACACTCTTGTCCCATCTCTGAAGTGACCCTGGTCCGCCGTACCTCAGAAGGAGCATGAATTTACTGCTCTGCTTGCAAATAATTGCTATTTTTCTCTTTGTCATGCCAAGTGCGTCAGCTACCACCTTGTATGCTTCAGTCCTACGGCCACGACCGCGTTCGAGTTTACGGTTTAGATTTTTTGACTTCTCTATTTGTTCAACCTCATAGGCAAAATATATAAGACCGAGAACATGGCCAACGTCGTGTTTGGTCTGCACAAAACCCTGAAAGAGGCATTATAGCCGCGAGATTGGCCCGTCTAAAAATTCCGATCTTGGAGTAAGAAGATTTGCGAGCGATTGTGGGTTGGGATTTTCTGGTTTAACGAAGCCTTTGATTGCTCGAACAAAGTGCCTGAGCCGAATTTTGTTCTTGTCTTTGGATCCAAACTTTTGATGGAAGTATTCCGTAGCTGACGAGAGAATAGTCGCTAAGGGAGTTGACGGCAGCAAACAGGTAGTTGGTAAGACACCCTTTTGAGGGAATAAGGGGTGAGATGACAGACAAGTGGTTAGCGACGCATTATTCGTTTTGGTTGAAGATAGTCGTGGTAGGGAATAGGTGGTCGTTAAGACACCATTTGATAAAGGAGGTAATGGCAGTGACATTGACAGTAGTGGACAAGTTGTCGGTGAGGTATCATTTGTTTCGGCTGAGTTGAGGGAAGCTGTTGATGAGGAGAGGGGGAATGATAGGGGTTTCACCGGTTGGAGACCGAGCGTCTGCGGAATTACATAACGACTGATACTCGCGGCCGTATGATCCAGTTGCAGAGATTCTAGGACGCCTGAAGGAAGGAGCAATGACTCCGAGGAAGGGTGAATCAGGTCATTTTGATTGCTGTCGGCCTCTTTTTTTTGCTCAAAGGCCCTCTGACGGGACAGTTGAAGTTCTTTTGGGGCATGAGTGTCTCAACGATACAATTCAGGGGTTCTTGTTGTCTTTACCTTCAACTGAGTAACATGACAAGGGGAAATTGTATCTGGCTGCCTAACTAGTTCTTCCTCCGTTTTAGCATAAGTCGTCGTATCTTGGTTCAGTAATATGAGCGCGATATTGTCTTCCATGGTTTTTGTTGAGTTGGTTTGAAGGATATATTGCGAAGGCGCGTATATAAAGTACAAAATTGTACTTTAAACCCCATGTCTTCTAGCCGAGCCAGTCAGCATATCACATTTTCAAGCCCAAACCGGGGTATCTTCAAAGCGCTCCACGCCAATACTGGCCATCAAAGTCCGGGATCTATTCCCGAATTTATCTGTTGATTGCTGAGGCGTGGTCTACGTGTCTTCCGGGTTCCCGGTGCTGCCGCGGGCTTCCCTAGTTCGGCGTAATTTACCTAAGATAAGCGGATCACGTTAGATCACTTCGGATCACGTTGGATCACTTCGGATCACGTTGGATCACTTTGGATCACCTTGAACAATCTTGCTCCTCATCGAGTAGAGCAAAGTTTGTGACTTGGGCTCGTATTGATAGATCTTACATCGATTCTAGTTAGCGCAGGGGCGTTTCTTTTGCGGGGACCTGATGGTTACTAGTAAATATATAAATGGCAAGGCAAATAGTTCGCAACATATCATTCGCTCCTTACTGCACCGTCTTGCATGATACATTCTCACAAAACTTCTAGAGCCTTGCATGTCCTTTCTATTGCGTCAGTAGAAAGTTCTCTCTCGTTAAACTTATTCATATCGTTAATTTCAATCAACATCGTTGTTGCAACGATTAGGCTTCTTGGATTTATACTACCAAACAACCGCACGATACGGTTAGGCATACTATGGGGGGCTGCTTTCGTTTCTTCTATTTGTCTTTTGGTATAGGTCTGCCTAATAAGAAATAGCGGTATTTCCTACCTCTTAGATGATAAGAAGTATCTGCGAATTCTCCTGTGTTTGCTGGTTGTGGATTGAGGAGTGATAGCAAATTACGAGGTATTTCATTGAGCGGAATCTATACAGAATCGTATACTGATATCGAATAGGTGAATGTATTCGATCTGAAAGCACTGTATCGTTGGTTCAAATACATATAGGCGGTTCCTACAGTTACTACACTTTTGATTTGCAGTAGGTATGATCCAATAAGGCGTACCCGGATTGACCTCTACTAAATATAGCGGTAGTATAATTATCGTAAAAAGAGTTGAGCTCTCTTTGGTTGCGAAGATGTTACTTCTTTCGACTTTCGGTAGCCACTTCCTTGAGTGCATCGGATTCGCATACGTGTTTTTCGGGCCTATACGTAGAGAGAAATCATAGCTTCCTATCCAGGAGCCATTGCTTCCTACCCAGGAGCCACAGCTTCCTACCCAGGAGCCACAGCTCCCTATCCAGAAAACGCAGCTTCCGTGGTATGGCAGGTTGCCGTGGTCTAATAGATGGCCTATCTTCGGGCATACTCTTCTACAACTTTTTATATCTGCTCTTGCCTTGGGATTTTTTATAAAAAGCTGCACGGATAATAGCGATCCTGTTTTTGCTTGGGTAAGTTAAAGGTTCTATTCTTTTGTGGCACCTAGTAGGCTAATACTAAATAGATCGTGTTCGCTATTTCGAATATTTTTACTCTCCGGACCCTTCTTCGTCAATCTTTCCAGATTTGGATCCTCTATCGTCAACACCCTGCTAAATTTCAGATTGCCTCTCTTGTTGTGCCTGAGGTCGACGACCAATTCAACCAGCCTTTCCCTAGGGCTGTATTTCAATTAGATCGATACAAACTTGTCTATATCTGTCTTCCAAAAGTTGAACTCCGCGAAGAAATCCTCACTACGATTAATTTATCCAACGGTTCCTTAGCGACGGTTGTGCTAAAGTCATTTATCCCTGCACTAGAACAGGAACTCGGTACGATATACCCTCCGTATAACATTGAACCTAGCAGGGAAGATATAGACTTATTTGGTTTCGTTAAGGCACGAAATAAGAGGATTGATACGTTTTCGAGAATGGCAGTTGATGCTATCTTACAAGATACTACGGCTGTAAAAGGACTTTGGGTCTATGAGAACCACTTCAAAATCATGCAACTCTTTAAGACATGGTTGGAAGCGGCCTCAACACCGAAGGCGGATTCTCTTTCTTGTCTTGAGCCGGATATCGACATGAAAGCGGGACGAATTCTATCGGATGAAAAGTTCGACTTGGAGTTATATACCCTTGTACGGTTGTCTAACATTGAAGACTCTACAGGAAGACTTGATCAGCTTGTAAGCATCGACAAGGTTCTTAGGATTGAGGAATTAGTAGATGAGTCCTGGGAACTTCTCGTGCTCAAGTTATATGTGCCAGGATTAAAGGATGAGGTTAGTAAGATGTGTGCTAATTGTAACATCGAACTAAGCTACGATCCTTTTGAACCCAACGAAAAGGAATTGATAGAATTCGGTTACGAGAAGGCGAAGATTGTGAGGACTAATGCGTTTCGCGAAAGGGCAGAACGTATGAAAGTTGAAGCCTCGCCTAAGGCAGCCACTTTTTACTCTTATTATATAACTCTAGGGCGATGCTGAGCCTGATACGTTTTGTATAGAAAACTTGTCGAATGACGGTTTATTTCTCTTTGATTGGAACCCTTTGGGGCCTCGTTTTTGTAAATGATATACGTAATATATTTGTTACTTTCTCTATCCCTCAATAAGACTAGATCCGAACTCCAAGCCCTAGAATTCGTAGGTGCTGACGGGCTGCAAAAGGTGGTTTCCTAACACAATGAGATTCGTTGACTCCAAATCTCTTAGCTTCATGTATCCAATTTCACTATCCGTATACATTATCAGCCTGATCGAGGGATTTGCTAAGAATAGATAGCGGAAGGGCTGCGAGTATTGACCTGACGGTAACCTAAGTCCTACATTTTGCTTCTGCTTTGTCAAGTGTTGCTATATAGTCTAAGCAAGCAGGAGTTGTTATTCTCGTATTGAACGGCGAAAATCTTTTTGAGCAAAAAGATAGCGTATAAACAGGGATCTATAATTTTATTTCGTTTGAAATATATTATAAGTCGGATTGATTTGTATGGTGCTAGCTATTGATTGGGACTTAAAGGACTAGGTCCGGAAACAGGGTTGTATAATTTTGGAATTGGAGAATTTGGGATCATATTGGATCACTAGACGCATTGAGGTATGGCCCGCCTTGGTTGACAGCCACAGGGCGAGACCATCGTATTAGAAAACAACGATTTCGTTACCCTACCTCAGCCCCGGTCCGCCTTTATCCAAATATACTGAGACTTGACAGAATAGGAAGGCCTTGGTCTAAAATTAAATACTAATCCCAATGCTCCACCCGTGAAGTGTAGGATCAGTCAGCGGTTTAAGTCCGCCAAACTAAGCCGTCTGTTATAAGTAGACAGTGTTATGTCCTTTCTCTAAGGAAATGGATATAATTTGAGACGGCCATATAATAAGTAAAACCTGCTTATTGTCAACAATCTTGTTCAACTACCCTCGCCTAAGCCAATTTTATCTATACAATTTTCGGTATCTGTTCAGCTAAGCAGTTATATTCTAACCTCGTAAGAACTTTATAACGGTTTGAAGATGAAAAATATTCTCCAAACAAGAGTCCTACTATATCTTGTGGTTTTAGCTGGCCTTTTAATCTCGTGGACAGTCGGTTTCGGAGACTTTCCGGGTTTTGTAGCATGTTGTATAGAGGATATCAAGTCTCTTACCTGGGGACAATAGGAGTTTATCATCTTATTGTAAGTATCGCCTGAGTTTTAAGTTGAAAATACTGAATACTATACAGCTCTGTACGCTACTTGCGGCTTGTCGTTAATGCTACCGCCCACTAGTTATACAAATCAATACCTGTCCCGAAAATCCCAATACTTTCCAATAAAGATATTGCGATTATCCTTCCAACTATTTGTAGTGACGTCGAAGAGCTTCGACAACCGATACAAAGTATACTGGCTTGTGATCCGCACAACGTTTTCCTTGTTACTACGGAGAGTCAATACGAAACGCTTCAGAAATTAATTCAATCAATAAAGCGAAAACCACTTGTTCTCAGGGTTCTCCAGGTTCCGGTCGCCAATAAACGTCTCCAAGTATACAAAGCCATCCCTTTGGTCAAGACCTCTATAACCATTATAGCTGATGATGATGTTATATGGCCGTCTACAATCCTTCCTTGGCTTGTAGCACCTTTCGAGGATGGGCAAATAGGTGCACTAGGGACTTCCTAGCGTATTAGGCGTATCAAAACCGGAACTCTTACGAAACGATTATATAATTGGATAAGTGCTGGTTATATCGAACGCCGCAACTTCGAAACATCGGCAATATATATAATTGATAGTAGCACTTTATGTATATCTGGAAGAACAGTTGCCCTTCGGACTCCAGTCTTGCAAGATCCCGATTTTTTCGGCGGGATTTACAGAGGAAACATAGAGAGGGAAACTTCTCAATACTAACGACGACAATTTTATTACTCGCTAGTTAGTTTCCAAGAGATTAAAAACCTAGGTTCAGTACAACAGGGAGTGCGAGATTGAAACAACTCTTAAGAATAATATTAAATTTCTCTATTAATATACTAGATAGGCAAGAAGCAATTGGAGGAGCAATCTTCAAAGCATAAAAGAAGGATATATCTAGAAGTAAGTTGAAAATCTACTACAGCAATTCAGCCATTTAATTCTTATAAAGGCAACAACCGTGGTGCTCGTACGCTTTGCACCTTACTATATTCATAAATTTTGCTATCGTCGGTGATCCTTTGCTAGTTTGGAAATGCCACCAAAGCACTTCGTCTCTTAACGGGCCGGCAAAAGCATACTATCGAGCAGCTTTTTGGATCTGGTTATTGATAACCAAAAACGTCAAATTATTTAGGCTTTATAAGGCCAATATTTGGGTTATCTGCTTCCTACCAGTATCTGTTTTCTTTGGTTACTTTCATAGTTTCATCAAGTTATACGCACTTGTTACACTTAACCAAGTATGTCCTATCCTATTAATCAATATCTCTAAAATCTAATGTATAATATAGACAGGTTGGGGCAGCTGATAGGATGTTGTCGAAGTTGCAATAGAAGCGGAGAACAAAAGTTTAAGATATAGGGTTTTCTTATCCAAACGAATGTAAAAGACTATAATTATTTAGTTTTAGGGATTTTTAATCTCAATTTGGGTTTCTCGTTGCTCTGTGGGACCCCCAGGCATCGCCGTTTATTGCGAGTTTCGCCACGCCGGACGGAAAGGGACTTTGCAAGTGGTTGAGTAACCCTAACCCGATACTTGGCGCCTTGCACCAGTCGCAGGACGTTGTTTGAAGATAGGAATGCTTTCAAAGTGATCGGCCATTTGGGAAAGGAGGTAGATACATAGGCAAGGCGAGGACTGGCAGCGTAAAGTTTTGGGGAAATCTGTATGATATAATAATATTTATGAAGCAAAATGATTGATTTGTATAGTTAACCCCGCAGATCCAAGACATTGTTGGGCGTAACAAATAAATGAGGAACCTCCATCTCCTCTTTCTCTCCCTCCCCTCCCTTCCCCGCCCACTGACTCCCCCGCAAGCACAGCAAGGAGCCAACGTTTTATAAATTGTATAATTCCCCTATTATCACCAGATGAAGACGCTCAATTAGTTTCTCGGCTCGCAAAAGGGGCGGAGCTGCTTGCTGTCCATCGGCGGGGGGAAGCCTAATCGCCTCGGGGCCGGATCATGTTCCAACGCGTGCGTATTGCGGGCCGAGTCCTGCCTGGGAACTTGTCAAAGATCCACTCCCAAGACTTGCCCTCTTTCTTGTATGCCAGCAAGCGCTGCTCATCCAGGCCTGACCACCGACTCTGTTTGCTCGTGCTCGAACGGCCCTGGTCGGCCTCGCTCGAACATCCGTCTTCGTCGCTGCTGGGATCGGGGTCCGGGTCGCCGCTACTTGAATCGCTGTCATCGTCACTGCTTGACGGTTCAGATCCTAGCGATGTGGTAGCTCCAGCGTCAGCAACTTTGCCATGCCAGTGCCGGACACTCGCCGCGCCACCATGCATATGGCCCGTCTTCGAGGGAGTCCCCTTGGTCTTCACATTGGGCGAGAGCCGGGAAGATGCAAGCCGGCTCAAGCCAATTAACTGGACCATATCTTGCGGTAGCCACTTGATTGTGTGGACGTCGATCTCCCCAATGCAGCCCATGTTCTCGATGAGTCTGGCAAAGTAGCCGAGAGAGAATTCTGGCCTGTCATGACCGATCCGGATTATTGCTGTGAAGGAGTGGAGGTCCGGTGGAGAGTACGGACGGAATGTGATCTCGGTCAGTGTTGACTGGACAGTTCCAAACGATCGGTCAAGGTCGCAGCAGTCGGGCGATATGTCTCTATCTGTGGCTTGTGGTGTAGATAGCGCTGGAGAAAGCAGCTGATCCTCGGGATTGGAGACTACGGCGGCTCTCGAACCCTTATCAAATGGGGAGTGAGATTTGGGAGAGCGCCGACAAGGCTTAGAGCGTGGTTTAGATTGGCGGGCAGACTTCTGTTGTGGGAGCCTGCGTTTCTTGGGTGTTGGACCATGGTAACACGAGGACGGCCGCTTCCGTTTAGCAGGACGTGGTTTCCTGTTATCATCGTCCGAGTCGGCTTTATTGTTCAGCTCATCGTCGCTGTGACTATCGTTATAGCTCCTCGTTCCGTCATAACTTGGCTCTGGCGATGGATCGCGGGAGGGTAAGAGTTGCTGTCGCTCGGCCGGCCTTTCATCCTCCTTACTGGACAGATAAACATTACTAACCCCTTCAGCCGCCAGCGCCGTTGCCACACTATTCATCTCCTTCTGCGCCTGACTGTCATTTTTATTGTTGTTTTCGTCTGCCGTTTCATTCGCCGCCTCGTCCGCCTCCACCTCCTGTTGCTGTCTCTCTCCCTCATCAAAAAACCCTGTATTGAATACAGAGGGAACCAGTTCGTGTTCGTGTTCGTGCTCGTCTACCACACTTCGACCGATAGAAAGGTAGTCCTCCTCGCTAAGCTGATTCTCTGGTGACGTTCTGGATTGGCGTGGAGATGGGCTTTGAGGATGAGTGGAATCGGATCTGGCCCAACGTGTATAGAAGCCCTCTATGTCGATGCGGTCGTGCAATGATTCGCTCGAGAGGTGCGAAGAAGGATTGTATAAGGGTATGGAATCGGGCGTCGAAGCTCCCTGCTCCGCAAGCTGCAAGCGTGGTGCCGTCTCGGGAAAGTCATCAATATCGTGCCCTCTGTCGGGACTAAAAGAAGGGGCCGGAGTTATTGACTTGACGGCAGTTTCTGGGCCATCAAAAAAACTCATATCGGGTTTTGCATATTCGGCACGAATACTATTGTCATCGACTTCGGCTTCGGAGGCGCTCGAATTGTCGTTTCCCAGCAAGTCAATCGGGTTATCTACAATATGTTAGAAAAACTGATTTATTTTCGACAAGGGATAATGGACGCGCTCACCTGGGCTCCCGCTTGAGCTTGGCACTAACCTGGTATAGTCGATAAAGCTGGCCTTCTCCTCTGATGCTACCTCTTCAACGAGGGTTGTATTGTCCGAACTCGGGTCTACCGTTGTGAAACCCTTCTTTTGTAATGCAGGATATAAGATCTCTTCGATAGTAGGGAGGTCGTCGTCGTCGCTGCCGCTGCCGCTGCCACTGCCGCCGCCGTAAAAAGTGCCCGTTTCTGCTAAAAATTTCCACAAGTCAGTCATGGTTCCAAGCCAAATATCTCCGCCTCAGTACATACCTTGAATTCCAGATTCGTACCCTCCATTATTATCTGCTGCTGCTGCACGGCTCAGTTTATTGTGCTGGAGCTTGCCGAGGATGCTGAGTTGCTTCGAGGTAGGTTTGCGGCGGATTGTTGCGCTCTTGGAGCGCGGAACAGTTGGCACATAACTGTAAGAGATAGGGACAAAAGTAGACATCTCGAGCGCGTGTAAATACTTAGTAGTCAAGAAATCCTCTGCTCGCTGGTTGCACAACTGGACTGCAAAAAGATAGCAGAAGCGGGGGAATCAAAGAGTTATGTAGGCTTCTCGCACCACTCTCGCAAAACCGGGATACGTTCTGCGGCCCGCCATACACGCCCGTCGTGCTAGGCTCCCCCATCTGCCGTCATCTCCGTCAAAAATGCCTCGGCGTCAATGCTGCCCCTCTCGCGCAGAGAGATCCACTGCAACTGCAAGGCCTTGAGACCGTCGATCCTGCGCTCGAGCCGGGAGATGCTTATCCGCAGCTGCCATCCTCCACTTCGCTGCGCACCAGATCGGTCGATCTCAATATTATTTCTCGATCGTCGGCGACACCGCGAAAAACTGAGGGGGGAAGGAAATGACGATTGCAGCACGAGAAGGGGTCGTAGGATCTCGGAAACCGCTTTACCCGCCGCCCGCCTGCAAGCTTCAGGCAGACTTGTATATTCCAAATCCTTCCATGGTCCGGCGTCTCAGCTTTCAAGCGTACAGCTGTCGCGATCCAATCGGCAGATCCGATTCAAAGCCAGAGGGGAGTATCGTACGATCCTGCCGCCTGAAATCAGCTCATATCCGCGCAATCAAGACGAATACGAAATGCGCCCCGGCAATAGGGAAACTCACTGTGAAGCTGCCGTCGCGTCATCCAACTGCAGCACCTGGGGCACAACTAGGCCGCGGCCAGGCCGCGTGGTCGTGAGGCATTTCTGCGACTGGCTGTGATACTGCAACGCGTGCAGGCTAAGCCCGCAGCATCTCAGTCTCCGGAGGCGCTGCTGTGAAGGGCAGTGATGGTGCGACGACGGAGCAGGTCGGGAGAGGGTTTGGACGCTGCTGAGCTCATAATTCAGCCAATGCGATGCGGGTATGCGAGGGGATCATCGTCACAGCTGCTCAGCAGCATCGAAGCTGAAGGGGGCGATTGCGGGTTCTGGTTGTAGTTGAAACTGCCCTGCACCTTGCAGGCGCGGCCTTCTCAGCTGCAGCGTGGCCGATCAGGGGAGCCCGGTGGGGAAGGGGTTGGAGGATTCTAGGCAGAAGGGCCGAATGTGCATGAAGAGCGAGCACCGAGCGTCGCGAGGTGGAAGGTTGTTGGGGCTGTTGGAAAGGAAAGAAGGAGAGAAAAGAGCGAGCGAAGACGTCGTGCGAGCTTTATACCCCGCGAAAGCGGCGGCGGGCCCGTGCACGCACCTTACCCGATGCGGGGGGTCGCAGTTTCCTGATGCAGGCTTGCCGTCTGCTTCTTTACTAAGTTTATTAGTGCTTAGAATCTAGCTTAACTATTTTTTAAATTACCTCTAAAAGAGGTTTTATTTTCCTCTAGCTAATTAAACCTTTTAGTAACTTATTTAGCTTTCTTAGAATTAGTAAGGGCCTATTTATTAAATTTTAGATATATAGTATAGCCTAGGAAATACTCTAGAAGGCTATATATCTTATAAAGGGTTTTTTCTCTTTTTTTATTATAATAGTTTTCTTTATTTACTTTTTGCTTTATTTTCTAGTCTTTTTAATTTTTAGATTAGTTAGAGCTTAAGCTAGGTAATTAGCCTCTTTTATATCTAGAATAGCCCTAAAAAGACTCTAAACTATCTTAGTAGCCTAAGCTTCCTAAGCTTTCTTAACTCTTTTAAGTTTCTTTAACTATCTATTCTACTAGTTAGGCACCCCTTTACTAGTCCTTAATAGAGGCAGGGATTCTACTAGGAATTAAAGAAAATATAATAGCTAATTAAGTTTTTAATTATAAATCTATTAAGGTAGATATTAAGATTCTAACTTAAATATCTTTAGATCTTTTATTAAGGTCTACTTCTAGTTCTATTATATATATATATAGCGCTGCTACTAACTTACTTCTTTCTTAGATAAAAGCTTTTATCTTTATAAATATATCTTACTTTCTAGCTTCTAGAATTATAATTATATCTTAGAGGAATACTATAAAGTCTTACTATAGCTATATCTATACCTTTAGAGTCTTTTAAATCTATTTATAAGTTTAAGTAAAGGTTTCTCCTAGCTCTAAGAAGGAACTAGCTATTATAATATAATAGCTATAGTAGTTATAAGTTATAGGTTTTATATTAAATATTATTTTATAACTATCTATAAAGGTCTAATACTTATTAAGACTTACCTTTTTATAAGGTTTTAGATTTTTTAAAGGAAAGTTCTTTTTTAAGTTTAATTCTATTTTATATTAATTAATATTAATAATAGAAATAATTTTATTATTAATGCGACTTAGTATTTCTTAGTTTATACTAGAGGAAAAAGTTAGAATAGTGTTTTTTATTATAGTATCTGCCTATATAGGCCCTAGAATAGCTCTATTTTGCTTTTATAGCTAAGGAGTTATACTATTATATAGTTCCTAGCAGATATGCTCTAAGCAATCTTATATAGCTTAAATGTTTATATAATAGTATTTTATAAATACTAATCTAGCCTATTTCTTATAAACCTTCTTATCTAGTAAATATTTCTTTGCTATAAAGGATTAGACTTTTTTATTTATAGATTTATTACCTTTAGGTGTAAAATTATATATCTTAGCGTCTTCTCTAGGGTTCTTAATTAAGTTTTCTACTAAAGGTTATAACTACTTAATTATACTTAGAGATTATAGTTTATTATAACTTATATAAGCGCTTTATACCTTAGATAGCTATTAGGCCTAAATAGTCTCTATTCTAGTCCCTAATAACTCTCTAGTCTTTATATTCCTAGAGCGCTAAGAGTAAAGATTATATTATAGGAGCGATATTAAATTTTATTATAAAGTTATTATAAAAGAATTTAGAGATCTAACTATTACCTTTTAAAAGAGTAAAAAGATTAGAATATAAGGTATAGATGTAACGATTATGCTTTCTGGTCTTTACGCAAGGCCGGCTCAGACTAGATCCG